>JAJONR010002206.1:0-71723 GCA_029582245.1 Solanum etuberosum | reverse complement strand
TTTTAGCGTTTAGGGTTTTATAGGGATTTATATGGGGTTTTAGGGTATTTTAGGTTTAAGGTTTTTAAAGGTTTTTAGGGTTTAGGTTTTCTTACTGTTTCATAAGGCTTGGGGCTTAAGGTTTAACCCTATGGTTTAGAGTTAAGGATTTAGGGTTTCTTAGTGTATAAGGCTTAGTGTTTAGGGTTTCTTAGGGTTTGGGGTTTTAGGTTTAGGTTTTTAACGGTTTTTAGGGTTTAGGGCTTAAGTTTTTCTAGTGATTTTTTAGGTTTAGAGTTTTTTTTAGATTTAGGGTTTTAATTTTCTTTTTAGGATTTTATGATTTTTTATGATTTAGGGGTTCTTAGGGTTTAGGGTTATTAAGCTTTAGGGTTTATAAAAAAATTTAGGGTTTTTTTATTTCTTAGAGTTTAGGGTTTAGCCATAAGGTTTAAGGTGAAGGGTTTAGGATTTCTTTGGGTATTTTTGAACTTTTATCTTTTAAAACTGATTATTCATCTCAATTTGAAACATAAATAATTTTTATAATTTTAGAAATATCTAACTTATGAATTTTTAAATAGTTTTCTAATTCATAATTATAAAAAAAATATAAATTTTGTATTTTAAAAATAATGTCATAATTCTTTGTTATAAAAAATAATCTTAATTTTGAGTTTGCTTGGATCTAATATTTTGTGGCACGTCCATGTTTATCTTTATCACATGTACGAATTGTGCAAACCTGTTTAAATTATTTTTTTAATTGTAAATTAGTAGGCATAAATTAGATATTTAATTGAAAAAAATAATTAAAAATAGTTATTTACAATAGTTTTGAACTCAATGAGATAAACATTGAACTATTAATTTAATATGAAAAAAGCTAAAATCGCGAGTCAATCATTAGTTGTGTTACAATTTAGTTAAATAACCTATTGTTTCAGCTTTTCTATAATAATTTCTAATTAATTAGATGATAATTCCTAATTACTTAAATTACCTATTATTTATTTCACTTTTTGACAAAAATAAATTCCAATTATATGAAACCTTGTAATATAAGACGTATCTATTGTACTATTTTATTTAAGAATCTACATTATATAGAAGGATTATAAAAATAGTAGACAATTCATTTATTTTAAATATAGTAACAGTATAAGAAATTTACATTTTAAACAAAAGTCAACTTATAACATATAGGAAAAATTCGTTCCCAACCTGCAGGTTTCGATTTTTAAAAAAGCACTATAATGAAATTTTTTTAAAGATAATATTTAACTTATAAATTATATGACAAAGCACATCATGAGTATAATATAATTGTCAAATAAGTTAAATAAATACACAAACTAAGGAAAACGGATGGATCTTTCGAGCATATTGTACATGTACTTTAAAGTAAAGAGAAATTTAACATGTCAATTAATATAAATAAAAGTTAACAGTAATAAGCATAGTTAAAAAGAATTAAAGCAAATTGTGTACATGAATACACCTGCAACAAAATGATAGAGAAAATAATACAAATATAAAGCAATATAAACTATTTGATATTATAGTGATATATATATATATATATATATATACTAGATAAAGGGAGCCCGTGCCTTTAGGTATTGAGACACAAATAAAGAAGAGATAATTAAATCTAATATTAACACAATTATGTCTCATATTATGTTACATTTAGTTTGCAAGAACTGCAGCACATTAAACTGGGAGCTTGCTAGAAAGGCTAAAACATATCAGTGTTTTTTGTTTTTTCGACTAAGCCCATGGCCGTGGAAGCAGTACTACAAACTTGTTGTTTGAAGGCTATATATATCTTGTTCCTTTTAGTTGTCCGAGGATATAATTTTAAGGTTGTAGCAAAGATGTTGGAAATGGAATGCTAATACAACTTAATAGAACATATGAATGTTCTCTAACAGCAGTGGCAAGACATCAGTAACTTAGGACTTAATAGCTACTTTCTCCAATTATCTATGCTGGCTCTCCAAACACATAATGTGCTATAACCAAAGTCGAGCATGATGATGAAAAATTACATAGCTACTATATGGCAGGCAGTATCATTTCCTATACTGCAGTTGCATAGAACTTCACTTTCGAACCAACTTGGCAGATCAGTTGTCACCTTGACTGCTTCAATCTGGAACGATTCACCATTGACTGCTTCCATAATGTCCACCGAGGAATTGCCAAAGCATATGCCAAATAACAGGTTGTTAGCCGAATGATGCAAATCTTATGAGATGGTT
This sequence comes from Solanum etuberosum, assembly GCA_029582245.1. Classification (NCBI taxonomy): domain Eukaryota; kingdom Viridiplantae; phylum Streptophyta; class Magnoliopsida; order Solanales; family Solanaceae; genus Solanum; species Solanum etuberosum. Next base: position 69,477 of record JAJONR010002206.1, on the reverse strand, counting down.
GCAAAACAATTCAAGGTGTACTAAGGTGTACTAATTAACATTTCACGTTAGGATATCATATAATAGAACATTCATAAACGTGGAATGAATATTTAAGCTTATCTTTACCAGCTTTCTATTACTTGATTTAGAGTATTGGATCTTGAAACTGCATTGTGCTCACATGCACGAAACTATCACTCTAGTTAAAGCTAAATGTTAGAAGTCTTGTTCCTGAATTAGAAAAATAGTAAAAATAAATGAGAGGTGAAATTTCTTTTACCCTGCGATATATGCGCTCATAGCAGGCCACGAAAAGCAAGATGGAAAGGTAATGAAAGTGCAATCAAACTTACACTATTACTCCAGTTAATGCCAAAGGTTAGAAGTTTTGTTTCTGAATTAGAAATACAGAAGTAATGAGAGGCGGAATTTCTTTCACCTTGCCATACATGTTCTGTTGATGCAATTCTGCATTCATTTGAACCATCAAAGCATTTTGGAGGTCTCAATGTGTCGATCACTGCTGTGAAGGTGAGAAGCAACAATCCCTACAAGCCAATTTGAAAAAAAAAACAAAACAATATATGGTACATTAGATTAATTTAATTTCAATGCGCGATCAGGTTGTCTAACGATAACTACAAGTAACTGCTTATAGAACATACTTAGAAAAATAAAACAAACATCATGTTCTGACAAGCTAAATTGTAAAACGAATACAATAGCTAATTTCCTGAGTTATTAGCAAGCAACCTGCTACGACCTGCTAAATTCTACTTTGTCGCGCTGAACATGTTATACACAATTCTATATCTTTCACTCACCTATTGAATACGCTCTTTGTTATGGACTTCAACAATGTAGAAGTCGCACAAGCAGGAAGATATAAAACTGGCCACTAAACCCCTTTTCTACTTTAACTGAGACATTCATTTCAGCTGTACAGTTAGTCTCTCTGCCCTTTGCTCATTGGGTACATCTTCATTTGCATTTTGGTTTGTGAAAGCACTCATTCACATATGCATTATTGGTGTATGCTCCTATCTATCATCTGGATATACCGAGAAAGATATGCGATCTAATGAAGCCACTACAAAATATTGACTGATGGGTGAGGCATGCTTTTCTATCTATTGACGCTAATATAGACCTTCGGTGGATTCATAGATAAGCACTGTAACATTGTAGTGGAACAAAGTCTAGCCATACTTCTTCGGAGTGAACGGTCATCCCAAGTAGTAAAATTTCTTATCATATAGTTCCATAATGTAGTAAAGGAGAAATACGAAAAGAACAAAGATGACCAACCATTTTTTTGCAGCTGAAATAAGTTAAGAAACACCTATTTTGAGCCCGAAAGAAGAACAGTTACACCCCTTTAACATCCTAAGCTTCTCTCTTAGTCCCTTTTTCAGTGTATCCTGATATTCACAATTCTATTAGTCAAGGTTTTTGAAAGAAAGTCGGCCTGTGGCCCAGTTTTTCTGTACTTTTTCAGCTTTCAAGAAATGCCTTTAAATGGTTTTTATGCATTATTGGTCTATGCTCCTACCTATTATCTGGATATACCTAGAAAGATGTTCGATCTAATGAAGCCACTACAAAATATTCACTCATGGGTGAGGCAAGCTTTTCTATCTATTGACGCTAATATAGACCTTCGGTGGATTCATAGATAAGCACGGTAACATTGTAGTGCGACAAAGTCTAGCCATACTTCTTCGAAGTGAACGGTCATCCTAAGTAATAAAATTTCTTACCATATAGTTCCATAATGTAGTAAAGGAGAAATACGAAAAGAACAAAGATGACCAACCATTTTTTTGCAGTTGAAATAAATTACTCCGTTCAGCTTATCCAGATCAAACCGACTCATTTAGCAGTAAGTATCATCATATTGGCTAAAGCATAAATAGACTCATATTTATAATTAGCTTAAGAAACACCTATTTTGAGGCTGAAAGAAGAACAGTTACACCCCTTTAACATCCTAAGCTTCTCTCTTAGCCCTTTTTTCAGCCTATCCTGATTTCACAAAGTCGGCCTGTGGCCCTGTTTTATGGTACCTGCTCAGCTTTCAAGAAATGCTTTTAAACGGGTTTAATGTTATACAAACACTTCCTAAACTAAAAAATAACTTAAAGTCAGAAGTCACAAAGAAATAAGTCAATCAAAACACCCGCATAGTCTTTCTTAGATAAAACTGCAGGACACAGAGGTTAACACTCACATTTGGGCATTGGCAGAGGGAATTGCTAAATTATGTGACTTTGATTTATTTAGAGGATGTTACCTCTATATCGTATAACCTTTTAGTTGATAGTCCATTGTATTCTGTTTTAGTTTCTTTTCCTGGGATATTGTGTTAACAGATTTAGTTACATTTAATAAGACATCTCTTATTCCTAGTTAACCTAATAGTCTACATAATGAATAAAAATAAAGAGAGGAAAGCATGTCCACATCCTATATCTGCTACAAGCACTTCAACATACAGAAAACTCAAAAGCAATATTTCACAACACATGACATGAGGAGCTCATGGTTCGAAGTTTGGTAGCATATCTGTTGTTTCTTTATACTTTACATGGATCTCTTTTTATGCTATTAGCTATTCTGTTGGTTTCTCTCCAAACAGAAACAGTCGAACCACAGGCTTATAATTCACTAATAAAGTCAAGCGATGTACAAATCGAAGACAATATTGAAAGTCTCACGAGCTTGAATTTTTAGGGGTGTTTCTAAGAGAAGATACGTCTAACCTCTTACTTTGTGTAAATTTCCCAAGGCATATTCATTTCATCGGACGGATCAAATTTAGTAAACAAACAGATATTTACACTGTGTTGTTAATACTTAACGAAATAAAGGCCTAAAGTGGGAAAATAACCACTGAGGTTAAATTTCACCAAAGGAAAAATTCATGTTCAACATTTTACAATTTTCCTCACTCAAACGACTTACACCTCGGACAAACAAATGAAAAAATACAGTAATGCTCCATGGATTTCCTCAAAATAACATTAGATTTAACCAAAAGGTAACAACTTGAGCTAACAAATCAAACATCGACAGAAACATAAATCAACAAAACAAAGGCGAAAAGATGCATGAGAAAACCTTCGACTGAAAGGGGAAAAACGAACAAAGCAGAGACAGGAGGCATAAACAGAAGGTAGCAACTTAAGTTGAATACAACATCGACCAAAACATAAATCAACGAAACAAACACACAAAGATGCACATCAGTAGAGGTCGTCTAAATCCCGGGGAAACTTTCAACCGAAAGGGGGGGAAATGAGCAGAGCAGAGACAGGAAGCATACCTTTCTTAGTTTGGAAGAGCGAGTTTCGAAACAGTGATCTTGCTGTTTTCCCAAGGAAATCGAGAGACGCTTTGCAGATTAACAGATGTAGAAGAAGAAACATACAACACGTGGCAGCTCCAGATGGAGGTAGTGAAATAGGTGTCAACACAAGAGACCCTTGAATATCCTAAGGAAACCTAAGGCAAAATGACGGGAATACCCCGTAGGAATGTCCGAAGAATCCGTCACTTATTAAGAATGATATATATATATACTATTGATTTGATATTCTTATCAACCATTTATTAAAATTATAAACTATTATTGTAAATAGCGTATTAAAAGTAAGTTTATCACAAATGGTAAAAAAACTCTGGTAAGATAATTCATTTCTTTTAAATATAGTAACAGTATAAAAAAACCATTTAAAATAAAATTTAACTTATAACATGTCACTTGGTTTCTATGTCACAACCCAAAAATGGATGTGATGACACTCGTCTTATTCCACAAAGATAAATCGGCCTAAAATCCAACCTTTACGATAAAGTGTGGAATTAAATTATAACTAAAAAGTTGAATAACAATTAAAAATGCGGATAACAAGTCAACTTAAGTAAATCCCCAAAATCTGGTTGCCACGTGCACAAGCCTCTAATATATTACAATAGATTTGAAAGAAAAACACAAGTCTCAAATTATATTGTTTCTAAAACAAAACAAAATCATAAATAGGAGTAATAAGGTCCGCTGAGATGACAAACAACTACCTCAAAAATCTCAACAGAAGCCTCAAACAAGGAGAGGGTAGAAGTATCAAAAATATCCGGGCTCGTAACCTACACAAATGTAGAAGCAAGGGGCGAGTACCAAACCACATGGTACTCAACAAGTAAACTCTTAAACACAAAGCTAAGAATAAAGAATACGGACACTCCTTACACTCCAACCGGACCTCCACAACTACAACCTGCATAAAATCAGCTCAACCTAACAGTTCACAATTCAGATAACACATAGCTCAATAACAACACTCCAACAATTACAAATTCTCAATAGCAAGCACAATACTCATCAATCACAAGTTCCACAGAAGGAAACTCACAAGTCCACAATGATAAACGTATGCAATATAATGGAATGTAATGCTAAATATGGTGATGCATATCTGGCCTAGTGATACACACCCGCTGTCTCTCAATTCGGGACCCCTGGGGATATATTTTTCCATGCATCCATCACAACGTACGACACGACCCTCGATAATAGAATCCATCGTGGCGTACAACACGTCCCTCGAATAATAATATCCGTCGCGACGCATGATACGTCCCTCGAAATGGTACATCCTCTTTAATTCCTTATTCTTCCTCATTCACATAACACTTGTCACAACCATGTCTCAGAACCAATGCTTATGAAATGTTCACACAATTAATTAGGAGATAACCATTTGCATATCAATGACAATTCGCAATAACACAATCATGATACAACATCTATTATGAATAAAAAATCTTTCCAATCATTCTCAACACATCACATATCAATATATAATCAAGTTTTCTTTTATTACCCCTTTCTCCTCATTAGGACCATTCAATATGAACAAGTCAACCCATCACCAAGTTTCATTACTCCCCAACACATCCCATAAGGAAATACATAATTTTATACACTTTACAAGGGTTGAGAAATCCACTTGCCTCAATTAATCAAGAATTCACTCTGGGACTTGAGTCTTCCCCTTTCATTAGGCTTCCAAATCAATGCAATATATTCAAATGAATAACCATAATAAGATTTTGAAACTAATAACACTAATATTACTATATGTCTAGCTAGACCCAAAAAATCCCCCAAATCTATAATCAAGTTTTTAATTTGGATGCCAATTAACATGAAAACTCTCATATATTTTTTTTAAATTTCAAGCCTAGGGTTAAGTCTCAATTCCCCCAAACAACATAATTTTAGTGGTGTTCATATATAACATCCCGAAATTTTTTAAGTTAAGATTTGAGCCATTCTTTATTTGTGAATAAGATTGTACCGGGTGATGCTAGATTTTCTTAGATGTTACGGTCACTAGAATCTCCTAGCATGAAGTTGACTTGAAAGCTTTCTTTCCAATTGAGTTTCAATATTAAATTTTATTTGGGTCAACTTCAATTGCCATATCTTATAGCACATGAAGAATTAGGTAGCTCATGAGCTATCAAGTTGAAGATCTTTGAGTCCTCTTTCCAACGCCGCCAAGTTTGCTAAATTTCGAGCTTGGAGTAAAAAGTTATGCCTGTTTGACTGAAGCCTCTCTAGTTAAGGCATTTCATCCGGTTGAGAAAAGGGTATTTTGGTCTTTTTCATTTTCCCACTAGGCTTAGCACGTTTTTCCTGACCCAATTAAGGGTCTAATCAGATTCTAATCACCCATTCACGTTCCAAAACACTTAGGGATTTAGAGAGAGGTTTCAAGAGGAGAAAAGGGCTAAGTTCAAGCGTTCTTCAAGATTTGTGGAATTTGCCAAGAACATCATTCTTTCTAGTTATGTAAGGCTTCACGTAGTGATGGAATCATTATTTCTCATGCCATACATGTAATTCTTCTATGAATTCATTCTTAAAATTGTTTGCGTAGAGATTTGAGTAGTTCTTGAGTTTTAGCTTCATTCTAAAAAAATGGAGGTTTTGAGTTCTTGAGTTGAGTTTCTTGATAAAAATTGAGTAGAATTTCTATGATTTAGTGTTCGGTTTTTGAATCAAAGAGAGTTTGGAAGAAACCAATCGATCTAGATGAGTTAGGACCCGAAATTGAGTAGGAAATTCATCGGATTTCTGGGGTTCTTGGTGGGGCGGCGCGCCCTTAACGTGCCAGGACCTGGGCACTTAAGGTTTGGGGCTGGCACCTGCGGTGCGCCCCAAAATCCTCACAGTACATTGAGGTCTGGCGCCCTGCGCCAACAATGCGCTAGGGTCGTCAGGCTCTTTTCTTCTCCGTCCTTCGTCCCGTATGCGTTCTTTCAAATCGTGTGTATGTTATCTTCTTGATATTAACTCTTAAAGTCTTCATTAATCCTTGAGACATACTACATGTCCTAATAACATGTCTTAAATTACATTTCAAATTAAAGAAAAGTTAAGAGGAAAGTTCAAGAAGTCCTTTTTGAGTCATTTTGAGAAGTCTGTCGCAATTAACTATAGATTTAAACTAAGTATTGAGAAAATAAATATAAGAATGAGATGGGTTGTATTCATGATTAAAAAATATTACCAGGGAGCTAAGTATTGTATGAAGTTCCTTGAGTCGATTCGCCCATGTCTATCTTCCGGCATGAACCTAGTGAATTGAGTATTCTTGAGATGAGTAGTGTCGTTGAGTTCTGAGTTCTTGAGTTCAGAGTATTGAGTTCCTATATTGTCATTGAAATCCTTGAGTTGCTTCGTTCATGTCTATATTTCAACATGAACTCTATGTTGAGTTATAAATCTTGAGAATCCTTTAAAGCCAAAATTTGTATTTTAAACTGAGTTTTTTTTAGGAAAGTTTAAAGAGAATTTTTTTATTAAAGTTTAAGGGAACTAAGTATTTCCAAATACATAATTTTAACATTGAGAAAAGAGAAACTTCGATTTCTAAAAATACTTTTTGAGTTCGAAGATATTTCAGAGCAGCTACCTCTTTTAAGAGGATAGTTTGAGCTATTATCTCAAACCAGAGAAAGGGTATATTTTAATACATTTGAGCATGAGTATATATTATTGAGAGTAGTATTAAACACTGATATGGGAATGAGTTCAGACAACTCACATTCCTCATAAACCATGTAGCCAACATGGGTAGAGGATCATATTTTTTAGATGAATCCTTAGTGCCTTCGGGCATAGCTTAGTGGATCCACTTAGTTGAGGTGTTCTATAACCAAGCAAGGTATAGGATAGTTTTGTAGCGTGGGAGAGATGATGTATCATCACATAGCTCATAGTGATGGTTGTCGGTTAGAGAATCTCCCAAATAAGAGTAAAAGAGTATGTTATTGTATTTTTATACATTTTGAGTTGTTATCTACTATTTTAAAAGCTTAAATATTGCATCTCTTATTATTGCTTCCATATTGGAGTTGAGTTGAGGTGAGTATTGTCTTCCCATATTATCAGTTCAGTTAGCTATGTTTTCAGTTTTCCCTTACATGCTCGTACATTTAATGTACTGACGTCATTTGACTTTATGGGATTAGGATATGGGACAATTTCTATAGACCCTCTTAGCCACAATAGATTCACCAATAGGAGTAGAGATAGAAAACGGTTCTAACAACACATCCGAAAGAAAATCAAACATCATAGCCACATATGGCGTCATAAAATACAAGGTAACATCGGGATAAAGCAAAGAATAAACATCAAGATAAAAAACTTTCAACATATCGGTAACCACATTGGGAGAACCCTCTTACTCATGACGAGTCTGGAGTGCATATAATTTGTTTTTCTTTGGATCCCTCAAACCTGAACCACTAGGAGGACCTTGCGTACCTTCTCTTCACTTAGCTGTAAGTGGTGGACAATCCCTTATTGTAACACATCAGATTCGATAAGGGAAAAAATAGCAGGTTTCACAGAACAGGTGCCAGTACCGATGGAACCACCGATAGTCTGTAGGTCGAACCATAGATCGTAGATAGCAAATTTAGATAAGTTACAAATGGAAAGTCCCGATACTCTTTTACGGTTCACCAAGACGGTCCGTCATTCAATGTATGAGTTGTAGGTAGGTCTCGTAGGTGAGGCCCATACTTAGTGAATTTTAAGATCAAAAGTTGAGACCCACGGTCGAGGTGTACGATCCGTAAGTGGACCCACAGACCGTACATAGGGTCCTATCGTTGGGGGTCCAATATTTGTGGTTTCTGAACCCACCAACGATCGACCAAGATGGTCCGTGGTAGGACCTACAGACCGTAGGTCAGACCCATCGATGAGAATTCGGCAATTATTTAAACGGGCTTTCTGGTCTTTTTCCTAATCGGTTTAACCCTATACTACGTTGTTTTTCATTCTACCCAAAGCCCTATATAATGATGTTTAACCTCCAAATTACCCAATTAATTCATTCTCCTAAATTCCCAAAAGTTGATCAACTTCATCCTCTCAAATATTTCTCTCTCTAAGGATAAAAAAGAAGAAGTCTAGGGTTTCAAGATCAAGTCTCCAAATTCTCCATTGATTGCAAGCTTTTGGCATCAAGGTATGATACTCTTCACCTATGGAGCCCTTTCCTCCATAGGGTTCATAAAATCCCTAATTTTGTAAAGTTACACTCTACAATCAAATTAGGGTTTTTAATCAATTGTCATGGGTTCCTTTCAATGTTGATCCAGTTGATTGTTTTATGAACTATTATGCATGAATTGAGATAATTCCATATTTTTAAGTTGAATTCACTTGAACACATGCATGATATATGATTACTATGTTTTTAACCTTATGATGAAGATTTGAATTAAGAAAGAGGAATTTATGAAGATATGCATGTTCTTATGAAAATTAATGAAAATGATTTTAAGGTTGCTTTGAGAGTGAATCATTAATGTTGTCGTGAAAGGGTTTCTCACATACTTCTCAATACATGAATGTGAAAAGGCTTTATCAACTAAACTTTGAATCAAGATTTAGGAGCTATTCTAATGAAACCTAGCTTGGATTGACTACTTTATGTGCCTTCCATGAATGATAAGGCAAGCAGCGATTACCCATGTCTTTTAATGATAAGACAAGTAAAGACTAATGACTTTTCCGTGGGGTTTATGCTTAGCACAGACTGGACCAGAGAGGATTACCCATGTTCCATAAACTATATGCCACCATAGGTTGTCTTAGATAGACATTACCTAGTGGATCCACTTAAGCTAGAAGTTTATGGTTCTTACCTTGGCAAGTGAGGACATCTTGTTCCGGTGTGGGATAGACACCGGATTCCATGTTATAGCTCACATGGTCTATATGTCGTTTAATGGCTACTTCCTACAATAAGAAACTAAGGTTACTTCTATAAGTATCTCACCTGTGTTTTAAAGATGATGTTTACTTGCATTGACCATGATCACGAATATGCTTTGTAACCCTTTTCTTATGGTTTAACTTGGTCTTTACAAGTCATGAAAAATACTTTTTGCATGATTTCATAACTCTTATGTATTGCTATGATATTTGGTACATTCTTTGTACTAACACATAATCTTGCCTACATTGTTTCACTAATGTAGGGCCCGACACTCTTATTCTTCATCCTCGTGGCTAGTGTTCACCTTAGTAGCTTGTGAAGATTGAGAGTTCTCATATTCCAAGGACCAAACCCATTATTGCTTATTGTCTTTTCTTTTCCATATTGTATGTGATGTATGGGTTACGTCCCATTCACTCTTGATGTACTAGAAGGATTTGAGACTATGTTAGACTACCACTTCGTTTTCTTTTGAACTCTTAAATAATATGATCTTGTATGATGTATGCTAAGTGGATGGTGTAGGACCTCTCGGGGTCTTATACGATATTTCACGTCTAGGATATACTTTGGGTCGTGACAAACTTGGTATTCAGAGCAGAAGGTTTAGAAATGTTCTAGGAAGTCTCTAAGCCACGTCGAGTAGAGTCTTGTTCATGAATGTGAAGTGCGCCACATTTATGAATAAGAAGCTATAAGATGATTAGGAGACTCCACTTCTTTCATTACTCTAAAGTCATGCAATAGAGTGTAACTCTATATGTCCTTCTCTTCTAATCCCTATCTGATGCTTTTCAAGATATGGCCCCTCGAAGAGCATACGTAGGAGGAATGCAAATAAGAATGTGGAACGAAAAGCTCCATCTCAGGCTCCTCAAGTTCTGATCGACCCTTTGGCCGAACAAGTGACGAATGCAGAGTTTAGGGCTACTTTTCAAGTATTGGCTCAAGACATGATGGCTCAAGCCAACAGGCAAGTTGTAGTCCCTGTGAACCCAAATGGGGGTACGGCGGCATCTAGAGTGAGGGACTTCACTAGAATGAATCCTCCCGAGTGTCATGGTTTCAAGGTTGAGGAAGATCCTCAAGAGCTCATTGATGAAGTGTATAAGGTGTTGATGATCATAAGAGTGATGCCGGTGGAAAAGGCAAAATTGACTGTTTATCAACTTATGGGTGTTGCTCAAGTTTGGTTCAATAAATGGAAGGAAGAGAGGGTGATTGATGCGCGTCCTCTTGATTGAGAAAAGTTTACAGTTGCTTTCCTTGATAGGTTCTTTCCCCTTGAGATGAGGGAGGCAAAGGTACTTGAGTTCATCAACCTTAATCAAGGAAGCATGAGTATGAAGGAATATGCTTTGAAGTTCACAAAAAATTCTAGGTATGCTCCTATTATGGTTGCCGATCCTAGGGCAAGGATGAGTAAGTTTGTGTTGAGAGTGTCTGAGATGGTTTCCAAGGAATGTCGTACCGCCATTCTCATCAATGATATGGACATTTCTCGTCTAATGGTGCATGCTCAACAAATAGAAGAACAGAAACTTAAGAAAAGATCTAGGGAGATAAAGAAGCAAAGACCGGTGATGGTGACTTTTCACATTCAAGGTCTGATGGACATGGTCGTTCTAAGTTCCGACAAAGGTTTTCTGGTCAAGGATCCTCTAATGCTTCTCCTAGGTTCAACAAAGATAGGGTGTCTAACCCTAGGCCTCAAGTATGAAATGATAGTGGATCTTCATTGTCTATTTGTGCTAAGTGTGGAAGGAAGCATGAGGGTAGATGTCTAGTCGGTTGTAATGCATATTTTGGTTATGGAAAGACGAATCACAAAATAAGGGATTGTCCCTTAGTTTCTAAGAATGAAGGAGATAATCGTCGACGGGCTCAGTCTAATCCTTTGTCCGGTTCTAGTGGGAGTCAGAAGCAAAACATGTTTTATGCACTCCAGACTCATCATGAGCAAGAGGGTTCTCACGATGTGGTTACCGGTATGTAGAAAGTCTTTCATCTTGATGTTTATGGTTTTCTTGATACCAGTGCTACCTTGTCTTTTGTGACGCCATATGTGGCTATGAGGTTTGATATTGACCCATTTTCTGTCTCTACTCCTATCGATGAATCTATTGTGGCTAAGAGAGTCTACAGAAATTGTCCCATCTCCTTATCCTATAAAGTTATTTATGTTGATCTTGTAGAGCTTGATATGCTAGATTTCGATGTTATTCTTGGCATGGATTGGTTGCATTTTTTTTTATGCTTCTATGGATTGTAGAACCTGAGTGGTCAAATTCCAGTTTCCAAATGAGCCTATCCAAGAGTGGAAAGGGGGAAATTCTATGCCTAAGAGTCAATTTGTTTCTTGTCTTAAAGCTATAAAGATGATTTCTAAGGGTTTCTTATACCATCTAGTTAGGGTGAGGGATATGGATTCTGAAACCCCTACTCTTGAGTCGGTCTTCGTTGTTAATAAATTTCCGAAAGTGTTTCCTGATGATTTACCCAGTGTTCCTCCCAAAAGAGAGATAAACTTCAATATTGACCTCCTCCTAGACACGTAACCTATCTTTATTCCTCCTTACCGAATGGCTCTGGCAGAACTTAAGGAATTAAATCAATTGAAAGATTTGTTGGATAGGGGTTTCATCCGACCGAGTATCTCTCCATGGGGTGCTCCAGTTTTATTTGTTTGAAAGAAAGATGGTTCACTTTGTATGTGCATCGGCTACCGTCACTTGAATAAGGTTACCATTAAGAATAAGTATCCTCTCCCAAGGATAGATGATTTGTTTGATCAATTACAAGGAGTAAGTTAATTCTCTAAGTTTGACCGTCGGTCGGGTTATCACCAATTGAAGGTAAAGGAAGATGATTCCGAAAACGGCTTTGCGAACTCAGTATGTTCATTTTGAGTTTTTGGTGATGTCCTTTGGCTTGACTAATGCTTCAGCCCCATTAATGGATTTGATGAATAAGGTGTTTAGACAATACCTTGATAGGTTTGTAATCGTGTTTATTGATAACATCTTGATCTACTCAAGGAGTGAACGAGCATACCGATCATTTGAGGATTGTGTTTCAAGTCCTCAAGGACCAACAACTCTTTGAAAAGTTTAGTAAATGTGAGTTTTGGTTAAGGTCTGTGGCTTTTCTTGGTCACATTGTTTCTAAGAAGGGTATTGAGGTAGATCCTAAGAAGACGGATATGGTTAAGAGTTGGCCTAGACCTCTATCTCCCTTAGATGTTAGAAGTTTCTTGGGTTTAGCCGGTTACAATAGAGGGTTAGTGTGAGGATTTTCCTTGGTTTCCTCTCCATTGATGGCATTGACCCAAAAGAAAGACAAATTCTTATTGTTGGAAGCAATTGAAAAAAGTATTCAGGAATTAAAGGATAAATTACTTCTGCTCCAGTGTTGACCTTACTGGAAGGAAATGATAGGCTTGTTTGTTGTGATGTTCAAGAATTGGGTTAGGATGTGTCCTTATTGCATAATGGGAATGTCATTGCCTATGCCTCAAGGCAACTTAAGCTGCACAAAAAGAACTATCCTACCCATGACCTAGAACTAGCGGCAGTTGTGTTTGCTTTAAAGTTTTGGAGTATGGTGTTCATGTTGATTTCTTTACCGACCAAATAAGTTTGCAATATATGTTTCAACAAAGGGATTGAAATCTTCGCCAAAGAAGGTGACTTGGGTTGCTAAAGGATTATGACATGAGTGTTCTCTATCACTCCGGCAAAGCAAATGTGGTGGCAGATGCTCATAGTCGATTTAAAATGGGTAGTGTTGCTCATGTAGAGGATGGTAAGAAGGAGTTGGTCCGTGATGTACATAGATTGGCCCGTTTGGGTGTTTGGTTGGTTGACTCTACAAAAGGTGGTGTTTGGTTCAAAATGGTTCAGGATCATCTTTTGTGGCGGATGTGAAAGCCAAGAAAAGTCTTGATCTGACTTTGGTTGAATTAAAGAAAGTGGTGCTTAAAATGTTCGTTGAGGCTTTTTCCAAAGGGGGAGATGGTATGCTTCGTTATCAAGGTCATTTGTAAGTTTCTAATGTAGATGACTTGAGAGAGCAGATCTTATAAGAAGCCCATAGTTCTCGATATTCCACTCACCCGAGAGCCACCAAGATGTACCGTGACTTGCGGGAGATCTATTGGTGGAGTGGGATGAAGAAGGATATTGTGGAATTTGTGGCTAAGTGTCCTAATTGTAAACAAGTGAAAGTTGAGCATCAAAAGCCAGGAGGTTTGTCCAAGATATCATTATTCTTTCTTGGATGTTGGAAGATTTGAATATGAACTTCATTGTTGGTTTATCCCGCACGCGTAGACAACAAGACTCGATTTGGGTTATAGTAGATCGTATGACGAAGTCGGCTCATTTCATTCCTGTCAAGGTTTCTTATTCGGTGGAGGACTATGCTAAGTTGTACTTGAGAGAAATAATTAGGTTGCATTGAGCGCCCTTGTCCATTATCTTCGATCCTAAAATCCAATTTACTTCTCAGTTTTGGAAATCTTTTCAAAAGGGTCTTGGTACTCGTGTTAAGCTTAATACGGCCTTTCATCCGCAAACCGATGGGCAAGCGGAGCGTACCATCCAAACTTTGGAAGATATGTTAAGAGCTTGTGTGATTGACTTCAAGGGTAATTAGGATGATCATTTTCCTTTGATTGAATTTGCTTACAATAATAGCTACCATTCAAGCATTGGTATGGCTCCATTTTAGGCTCTTTATGGTAGGAGGTGTAGATCTCCTATAGGTTGGTTTAAAGTGGGTGAATTTTCTTTGATAGGTCCCCAGTTAGTACATGAGGCTCTGGAGAAAGTTCGGCTTATTAGAGAAAGGTTGAAAACGACTCAAAGTCGACAAAAGTCCTATGCCGATGTTAGAAGAAGGGATCTTCATTTTGATGTGAATGATTGGGTCTACTTAAAAATTTCACCCATGAAGGGTGTGATGAGGTTTGGGAAGAAAGGGAAGCTTAGTCCCCGATATGTGGGCCCATATCAGATTTTGAGGCGTATTGGTAAAGTTGCTTAAGAACTTGATTTGCCTATTGACTTGGCATCGGTGCATCCAGTTTTCCATATCTCCTTGTTAAATAAATGTGTTGGTGATCCGACCTCTATAGTACCATTGGAGAGTCTACGCATAAAAGATAGCCTTTCTTATGAAGAAGTTCTGATTGAGATCTTTGACCGGCAAGTTTGGAAGTTGAGAAATAAAGAAATCACTTATGTGAAGGTTGTTTAGAGGAATTAGTTAGTTGAGGGTGCTACTTGGGAGGCCGATGCCGATGCCGATATGATATACTGTTATCCTCATCTTTTTGCCTCCGCTCCTAATCTAGCTAGAGGTATTTAGTTCCTCATGGTGTACTCTTTTGGTTTCATGTCTCTTAGATATTCCCATAATTCTAATTTATACATGTTCATGAAAACTTGAATTTTGAGAAAATGAGTTAACTTGATAGATTTGGAAATGTTATGTGCATTTGAGTATGAGTTGCATATAGACCTTATGAAATGATGTTTTGAAAGTTCTTTAGCCTGGAGTTGATGTTTCCTCCTCCGATATGTGCATTTATGTGATTTCATTCATGTTGGGTTGTTAGGTCTAGTTCCTACCTTCCTTATGATGTCTTGAGTTCCATTAGAGGACGACTGATCACAAAGGGGAGATATCGTAACACCTCTGATTCAAAAAGAAAGAAAAATATTGCAGGTTTCACAGATCTGGTGCCAGTACCGATGGAACCACCGATATCCGTAGGTTGAACCACGGACCGTAGGTGGCAAATTCATCTGAGTTAAAAATGTCAAGTCTCAGTACTCTTTTACGGTTCACCGGGATGGTCCGTCATTCAATGTATGATTCGTAGGTAGGTCTCGTAGGTGAGTCCCATACTTCGTGAAATTTTATGATCAGAAGTTTGGACCCACGGTCGAGGTGTACGGTATGTAAGTGAACCCACAGAATGTACATAGGGTCCCGTCGTTGAGGGTCCAAAATTTGTGGTCTCTGAACCCACCAACGGTCGACATGACGGTTCATGGTAGGACCTACAGACCGTAGGTCAGACCCGTCGATGAGGATTTGACAGTTATTTAAAGGGGCTTTTTGGTCTTTTTCCTAATCGTTTCAACCCTATACTACGTCGTTTTGCCTTCTACCAAAAGTCCTATATAATGATTTTTAACCTCCAAATTACCCAACTAATTCATTCTCCTAAATTCCCAAAAGTTGATCAAGTTCATCCTCTCAAATATCTCTCGCTCTAAGGAAGATGAAGAAGTCTAGGGTTTCAAGATAAGGTCTCCAAATCCTCCATTAATTGCAAGCTTTTTGCGTCAATGTATGATAGTCTTCACCTATGGAGCCCCTTCCTCCATAGGGTTCCTAAAATCTCCAATTATGTAAAGTTGGATTCCACAATAAAATTAGGGTCTTTGTTCAATTGTCATGGGTTCCTTTCAATGTTGATCCAATGAATTGTTTTATGAACTATGATGCATGAATTGAGATAATTTCATGTTTTTAAGTTGAATTCACTTGAAACCATGCATGATATCTGATTTCTATGTGTTTTACCTTATGATGAAGCTTTGAATTAAGAAAGAGGGATTTATGAAGATATGCATGTTCTTAGGAAAATTGATGAAAATGATTTAAGGTTGCTTTAAGAGTGAAGCATCAATGTTGTTGTTGTGAAAGGATTTCTCACATTCTCCTCAATACATGAATGTGAAAGTGTTTTCTCGCAGAAAGGATTCTTAGGGTAGAAAGGCTTTCTCAACTAAACGTTTATTCAAGATTTAGAAGCTATTCTAATGAAACCTAGATTGGATTGGCTACTTGATGTTCCTTCCATGGATGATAAGGGAAGCGGCGATTACCCATGTCTCTTAATGATAAGACAAGTAAAGACTAACGACTTTTCCGTGGGATTTATGCTTAGCACCCAGTGGACAAGAGGCGATTACACATGTCCCATAAACTATGTGCCACCATAGGTTGTCTTAGATATACATTAGCTAGTGGATCCACTTAAGCTAGAAGTTTATGGTTCTTACCTTGGAAAGTAAAGACATCTCTTTTCTGTGTGGGATAGACACTGAATTCCATATTATAGCTCACATTGTCTATATGTCGGTTAATGGCTACTTCCCACAATAATGAACTAATGTTACTTCTAGAAGTATCTCGAAGATGATATTATGGAGGATGCTGCTGCTGCTGCTGAGTCTAAGGCCGAGACCGATGATGAGAAGCTTGAGGAGCGAGATGCAGCTATTTATGAGGATCTGGCCGAGCAAAGGGAGGTTCGCCGAACGACCTAACGAACCCGACTTATATCGCCCAATGTCCTTTCGTGGCTAATTTTTGGCAACTATAAATAGAATTTTGAACTGTAAATTGAGCAGTTCTTTTTAGCTTTTAATTTCTTTTAAGTCTAGAACAGTTTTCTCTGGAGTTTTTGGGACAGTTTCTTAGTAGACTTGAAAATTTTTTGAGATTCAATTTGGATATTTTGCAAGTGGGTTCCAAATTTTCTTCAAATTTAAGCATTGTAAAGGCTTAATTACTATTACCCAGTTGATGGCTGATCGATTTGGTAACCTTTTTTACTCTTTTATGATGTTTGGCTAAAACTCCAATTCTTGGGGTATGATCATATGATTTTGGGTTGAATTAGTTTATGGGTATTGTTAATTACTAGTTTAAATGCTATATTGAAGTTGGTTTAATCATTAGCTGAGGTTTAATTTATGAATTGTAGTGGCAAATGCAGTTCTAATTTTGTATTCTTAGCTTGCTCGAGAGAGAGTTTTTAGAACCAAAGCTTTTGATTGGTGGTTTGTAGGTATTGGGTTGATTTGGGTTTTGCTCGAGAGAGTGAATCCTAAACCCAATCCTACCCATCTTGCTCGAGAGAGAAGATGTATTAAGGTTATGGGTTGTTCTTAATTGCTATGCTTGTTGATGTTCGAGAGAAATCACTTGAAGTAGAATAGTTGTTCGAGAGAAAACTATTTCAATTATAGTCTAGCCTACACACTGATATTTAGCTATTTACTAGTAGTTTCAATTACCCATATATCGAAATTTGCCTATAATCGATCATATCCCGAGAATTCCTCTCCTTACTGTTATCTCAAATTGTTTGTGACTGTATTGTAGTTGATAATTGCAAACCAAAAAACCCCCATCTGACATTTAATGTCACCCCTTTGATTTGTTTCATGTTTTTTTCGATAATTTATATTCCTATATCTAGTTAGATCGTGAACTTAAGGGTGTACTCATGCACTCTCATAGAGTCCTGCTTAAGAGTAAGGAATTCTTGTACCTTTGCTTCTCTCACTTCCTGGGGATAGAAACATCCCAAGAAGGCGTCCTCAAACATAGCCCAACTCACAAGTGGTGCACCTTCAGCTCTATTCTTCTTCCATTGATCAAATAAATTCTTGCGACACCCTTCAATTGGTATGCAGCTAATTCCACTCTCTCATTATCAACAACATGGATAATCTTGAAAACCTTATAAAGCTCTTCAACAAAGTTTTCCGGATTCTCACTGACACTTGAATAAGTAAAGCTTGGAGGATTCATTTTTAAGAACTCACGGATCCTTGATGTATCAGCCACATCCTCTTGATTCCCTCTTTGTTGCCCAGCTTGGTTGGTCAGAACTTGGCTCAGCATCCGGATAGCTTCACGAAACTCAACATTAGTGACCTCTCTTTGGTGTTGCACTTCAGGTGCATTAGGTACCCCTTGAACCTCAACATTCCTTCTAGCAGGACGTCCTCGGTAGATCTTTGTGGAGGCATTCTCTGAAAGATACGCGCAAGCACGAGTAAGAAATAAACTTTCATAGAGATAAACTCTATCCCACGAAATGAGTATGAAAAAAGTGAGAAAATTCCTAAATATTGCAGCCTCCTAATTATAGATGAGGCGCGTGATGAGTCCAAGATTTTGACTCATTTAGGGCTTTCTTTTGATAGTATAAGTGTCCTCAAATGCCTATTTTATGCTCTAAATTGATGTTAAAGTGTTGATTTACATCTATGGAGGTTAAGGAGCAAGGCAAGCACATTACCGGACAAAAAGGAACTAAAAAACTGAATAAGTGAAGAAAAGCGATCCTGGTGATCACCAAGACCACTCGGTGCACCGCCTAGTTGCGATTTAGCTCATCTAAAGTTCCAGCATGTCAGCCCTGGGGAAAAACCAACTTGGCGACCAAAATGGGCAGTCGGTGAATCACCAATCGGTTCCGCAACAACAAACTAGATCACCCAAAGTTACAAGACTTGGGATGCTGAGGACCAATGCAAAATGGAGATGAAAGAGAGCAAAAGGAGGATCGTCGAACCACTCGGTGAGGCGCGACTTATTCCGCCGAGTGGACTTTTAGGCCAAAATGCAGGCAACTATAAATTGGAATTAAAAAGAAGTTCTCAGCAGTTCTGATCCCCATGTTATAGAATTAATGTTTTCTCTTAGTTTTTGAGTTCTTATTGTAGACTATGAAGATTTCTAAGCTTTAGTTTGAGGATTTTAAAGTGGGTCTTTGAATTCAATCATTGGAAAACATTGTAAAGGCTTGGAGACTCTTACCCAGCTGATGGCCAATCGAGTTGGTAATTGTTTTTACCTTTTTATGATGTTTAGCTAAAACCCCAATTCTTGGGGTGTGATCATGTGATTATGGGCTGAATCAACTTATGGGTATTGTTATTTACTGATTTTAATGCTTAATTGAAGTGGGTTTAATTGATAGATGTATTTTAATCTATGAATTGTAGTTGCAAATGCAATTCTAGTATAGAGTTCTGGGCTTGCTTGAGAGAGAAGTTTTAGAACCAAAGCTTTCCATTAATGATTGTAGTTATTGGGTTGATATGGGTTTAGCTTGAAAGAGTAAGTTCTAAATCTGGTTATACCCATCTAGCTTGAGAGAGTGGATGAATTAAGGTGTGGGCTGTGCTTATTTGCTAAGCTTGTTGATGTTCGAAAGAAATCACCTAATTCGTAACAGTTGTTCGAGTGAAAACTATTGCATCTATAGTCTAGCCTACCCGCTGATATTTAGCTATTTATTAGTAATTTCAATTACCCATACAGTGAAATTTGCCTATAATCGATCACATCCCGAGAATCCATCTCTATATTGATATTTCCTCTATTTTGCTTGTGTTGTAGCTGATAGTTAACAATCCAAACTCCCCCATCTGATATTCGTGGTCACACCCTTAGATTTATTTACATGTTTTTGATAAATTCTATTCCTATAACCGAGTAGACCACTTTATAACTTCATAATTGAATTTAGACACGTACCTCTCCCTGTAGGTTCGACCCAACTCTTCGTTGGGTATTATACTAATTAATGATTTCTTACACCTAGAATCGGATGAGGTGTACTTGAGACGTTAATCAAAATGGCGCCACTGCCGGGGAGTGGTGTCTTTTAGAATTCTATTATTGAAGATTGAATTGTGATCTTTTTGTGTTATAGTTGAATCGACTTAATTTGTTTGTGTTTGTGCTGGGTGTGTTTAACAGAAGAAGAAATGAGCATAAATGTGAAAAATGGCAACCAAGTTGGCCACCAGCACGATATAGGGAATTTGAGCGATGTTAATGACCCTATCCAATTGTGTGGTGTCGGGGCTATACGTCTACCTCCTGCTGAAGGGAACATTTTTTTTCACATCACTAGCACAAGTCTTCAGTTCCTACAATTGAAAGGATTGTTTGGAGGGCTGGCTCATGAGGATCCCCATGAGCACATTTGGAATTTCGTTGACATTTGTGGACCATTCTCATTCAAGAACATCTAACAAGAATCGGTATGTCTTTGATTATTTCCATTTTCTTTTATGAGAGAAACCACCAAGTGGCTAGGTGATCTCCCAAAGCCTAAGGAACCAAGGGCTGACTCAAAAAATGTCCACACGGAAGACATGCTTTTACACATTCTAAATAAGGTAGAAGGGTCGGACAAAGTTTTGAAAGAAATGAAAGAAGACGTCTCTACACTTAACCAGACGGTCACCTCACATTCATTGTCAATCAAGCAATTGGAGACACAAATGGGTCAAATCACGACTCATTTGAATTCAAGGCCAAAAGGAGAGTTGCCTAGTGACACAATGGAAAATCCCAAAATGAAGTTTGATTTCGTATCTCTATTGTGCCACGACGTTCAATAAGAAACTTCTTGTGAAGCAACCCAAGTTTTTGATGCTTTAGTTTTGCTTTTGAATAAAGGGTGTTGATTTTGCAGGTTGAAAAGTTGAAAGTGTTGGAAAAGGAACAATAGGCGAGCCAAAAGTCCGGTCGGCAACACGCCGAATAGGTCAGCGTGCCTGATTTGGACCGCCGTTTGAACGGCCCAGCTTGATGGGGAATTCTTTAAAACTCGGCGAACCAAAAGCTCAGTCGGCGACTCGCCGAACAAGTCCACGAGCCAGTTTGCCCACCGTTTGAACCCCCAAAGTGCTGGGAGTTCTATAAAACTCGGCAAGACAAAGCACCACTCAGCGCATCGCCGAGTGGGTTGGCTGGCACGACTTACTCCGCCGACTGAAGCGCAAACTGAATGGTTTTAAAGGGCCAAACGGTTTTAAATTCAAAATATCCTTCATTTTCTTACCTTTTCTACTCCCGAACTCTCACCCCGATATTAGTTTTTCATATTTTTGCATTTTTACTTTTGGTTGTTTGGGATATTTGCTTAAAATAGGTTTTGGATCGTTGCCGCCTAGCATTTCAATTAAAATTCGGCATAAAGGTTGGTTTTCCGAACCCCGTACTTTAATTGTTTTTGAACTCGAATGAATTCTGTAAATTGTTGTGATAATTATTAGGTAGTATGGTTTTATCATTGCTTTATTTTTGGATGTGCCCGTAATTAATTGAATTTGTGCCTAATTGCTCGTAAATTATTAATTCCTGAGTCTTTGCTTGTTGAAATCATGTTTAAATTGTTGGGTTGTACTAAATATGTGTTGGGTCTAGCAGGGAGAAGTGTGAGTAACCCCGGATTGTGGTAAATGTAGTATTTTGCCCAATGATGGAGCGGTTGACATTATTCTTAAGGGAAAAAGACGTCAAATGGCCAATTGTGGCCAAATCGGGGGAAGTATGAGTACCCCGAGGGCATGGGTAGTATGGGTCTTAATTTACTTTCATATTGTATGTGTGTAATTTTGATTTCGTTCTCTGCGGGTTGGATTTTGAAGAATGGGGTGACAAACTGGCTTTTTGGGCCGTTTGGCAAGCTGAGTCGAGTTCGCCGAATGGTTTGGCGGTTCGCCTAAGTCCCCCTAGATCGCCTTTAATTTATCTAACTGTTGAGTTATTGTTCTGTAACCTTTGGCGATACGCCTGAGCTCGCCGAGTTCACTCGCCGACTCACCGAAAGTGCTTCTTGATCTTCTTTCTGCGCCCCTAATACCTTAAAATATACTGTAACTTTCGGCGGACTACTTCTAGTCCGCCGATTGGTGTCAACGATCTGTCGAAAGGCCCTGGACATCGCCGACCAGCCTGGAGTTTGTGAAATTTTTGTGCTGGAACTTTCGGCGAGCCCGACTTGGCTCGCCAAAGTGATTCGGCGACTCGCCGATCGGTTCGACGAGTCTTCCTGCAACTCATTTTCTGCACTTTTTCTGGAAAAAAAATTCTAACATCTTCTACATTGTTTGTAGGAATGGCTAGAACCAATATGACTTGTAGAGACATGTCGCCCTGAAAGCTGGCACGATGAGTCGTTATAAATGAGGAAGCAGCTGCTTCCAATGCTAAAGTGAAGAAACTACCTCCACAGGGGGTAAGGGCAAGGGCAAGGCACCTGTGGTAGTTACACCTGCAGAGGAGAGCTCCGACACTGTGGGGGTGTATTAGACACACCTCACATCATCTAGCAGTGAGGGGGACTCACAGGATTTTCAGGCTCCTATCTCTGAGTCTTAGGATGATGAATTCTTACAGGCCTGTAGAGCGGAGCTACACTCCAAGTCAGTGAATGATCCGTCTAGGATCTCAGTGCCTTCTCCTCCTCCTCCTCCTCTAGTGCATCCAGTAGTACATGCACCACTAGTACAGGGTCCTCCTCCCCGGTCACTCAATCGGCTCAAGGCCGAGGGACTGAGGACCATTATTGAGGAGAAGAGACTGTCTACCGATGGTGTGGTGGACAGAGATATAGCGGTGGGGGATACTTTCAGGTTCCACAGATTCCAGATCTTCACCAAACCCTATGGCCCATACATTCGTAATTGGGTCTGGGAGTTTTATGCAGCCTACGATGACCTGGTACCAAAAGAGAAATAGAAGGCCAGTGCCTTCAAACCAGTTGACTATGTGGTGGTCCGAGGGAAGAAGGTTAAATGCTGCAGTGATGACATAAATGTGATATTCGAGCATGCCGCCGACTTTATGCACGATTATCAGAGCATGATCCAGACTCAGACTCTGGATGACTTAAAAGGTTGGCTGGCCCCCCTTCTATCTGACACCACCCCGAAGTGGATTGAAGTTGGAGCACCGATAGAGAAGAAGGACCTCAATGTAGCAGCTAGATATTAGTTTGGATTTATCAGCAGCACGATCTTGCCGTCCCAGAAAAAGTGTATCCTCTGCCACCCAAAGGCAGCCTGCCTTGGGAGTATCATTTCTAGTAAGTGGCTTAATTTGGGCTTGATCATTAAGCAGGAGATGGCCATGAGGGCCAAGCAACGCAGGACGTCTCTCCCCTTTTCGGTGTTGATCACCAAGTTGTGTCGACAGGTCCGAGTTCCATGAGACAAAAATAGGGATGTCGAGGTCACACCAACATCTTTTACCGACATCCGGTGTATAGAGGCCAAGTACACAAGGGATGAGGTTGACAGGAGGAGGGTAGCTCCGGTGGACACATCTCTAGAGGTTGACATTGATGCGATACCTGCAAAGGCAGCCATGCCTACTCCGGCCACTGGGCCGTCAGGTGCTACTAGCTCTACTCCTTCTGAGGACCCGATTACTTCTGCTGCTCCCCCTCCTCCTCGATCTACTGCTACTTCTGCTTCGAGGCCTCTGATCACCCAGGCGATGCTGTTTAAGATGGGGAATTTGTCCCAATCCACTGATGTGCGTGCCTCCCGGTTAGAGACCATTATTCCTAGGATGATCAAGAGAGCCATTGCTGATGCGTTGACACCTCTCAGAGCTTCGATTAATGCCCTTACGGAGAAAGTAGAGGTGTGTGAGAAAGGACAGGGAGCTGCTGATGCTGTGACGGCCTTGAAGGCTGATCTTGTTGGACTCCGTAAGGATGTTGACAAGCTGAAGTCCACCCACCTCTCCATGCTATTTGGCACTGTGGACATACCAGATGCCCCGAGCTCAGATATTCTAGCCTATTCAGATGTTCCTCCGGCTACTACGACCGGAGATGAGGTTAGAGCTGATGACGCTGATGTTGACTCTGAGGCTGAGATGAATAAGGAGCAGCATGGTGAGCAGGAGGAGGCTTTCTATGAGGACCTGGCTGACTTTGAGGGTGCTATGTTCGAGACTGCGAGACATGCATCGCTTTAAGATACTTCGATGGTGGGATCCAGTGGAGCCAAGGCTGCTGAGACACCGGGCATTGATGCCCCGAGAAATGAAGCGACGGACATGCAGACTTCAGCCCAGGCTTAGCCTGGTAGGATGACCTTTCCCCTCCCTCTCTGTTACTTTGTCGACTGTTTCTATTTTTAGTTGCATTTGAGGACAACTGCATTTTTTGTTGGTGGGGTGAGGTATTTCCATACCTACCTCTTTTGTGGGCTGTTTTGTGAATCCTGTCTTTTTGTGTTTTTCTGAATATTGGAGCTTATTGGTTTATATATATATATATATATATATATATTTATCTTGGTTGTGGTATTGCGGTTGTTCTTAGCTTGTGGCCCATTGTTTTGATATAAAAGCAGTTTTGAACCAGATATAAATTTTTTTGCCACCTCTTGTGTGTGTGATTGTGGCTGTTCTTGTACAAATTTGAGTGTCGGTTGTGGTCAATACCGATGGCTTGAATAGTGCTCTTAATTGAACAAAATGAATGTGCGGCTACGATGAGGTAAACGAAGTTACATAGGGGATATGTGAACTTTGAGCATCTTGTTGTGACTAGCCGATTGTCAATTAAGTCTCTTGTGATGAACATTGCACGCTAGCTAGAAAGTGTGGAGTCTTGTTTGAAATTGTATCAATGCTTTGTGTGGTGAAGTCGTCTTGAACATTGTATTTGATGACACCTAAAAATTTCCCCGTTGATCCGATTGATTGAGTGAAGCAAGTAATTGAAATGATCTTAGGCAAGAATTTTGAAGAGTGAACCAATTTGACAATATACCTCTATGTGGCCACCCTTGTGAGAAGTGTTAATCTTGTTTTTGCACCCATTGAGCCTATCCTTTTCTTAGAAGAAACTTAAAAAACTTTGACCGCTTTATCACTTCACCCATAACCATCATGAAGTTTTTGTTTGTTTGAATAGCCAACCTAGGCCAAAAGCCAAAAACCTCTTTATCCCTTCACCCATAACCTTCATGAGTCGAATAATTCTTCTCATGCACCTTAAGCTGTCTAGAAGCATAAGCTATAACCTTACCTCGCTGCATCAACACACAACCTAGGCCGACTCTGAACGCATCACAATAGATAACATAACCGTCTGAACCCTCTGGTAGTGTCAAAACTGGAGTTGTAGTCAACCTAGTTTTCAGTTCTGCGAAGCTATTCTCACAATCATCTGACCACAGAAACTTAACCTTCTTCTGAGTCAACTTAGTCAATGGAGAAGCTATGGATGAAAATCCTTCCACGAACCTTCTCTAATAACCTGCTAGACCCAACAAACTTCTAATATCTGTAGAAGAGGTAGGTTTGGACCATTTTTTCACTTCTTCTATCTTCTGAGAATCCACTCGGATCCCTTTGTTGGATACTATATGTCCAAGGAACTCAACTGATTGCAACCAAAACTCACATTTGCTAAATTTAGCAAACAACTGGCGATCTTTGAGAGTTTGCAGAACAACTCTCAAATGAGTCGCATGTTCTTCCTCATTCCTAGAGTAAATGAGGATATTATCAATAAAAACGATAACGAACAAGTCCAAATACTGCTTGAACACTCTATTCATCAAATCCATGAAAGCTACAGGAGCATTGGTTAGTCCAAATTACATAACTACAAATTCATAATGACCATACCGAGTTTTGGCTTTTTTTGGAATGTCACTACCTCTGACTCTGAGCTGATGATAACCGGATCTGAGGTCTATCTTCGAAAAATGACTAACACCCTGAAGTTGGTAAAAAAAGTCATCAATCCTGGGGATGGGATACTTATTCTCTATTGTGACTTCGAACAACACTAGTGCACCCCATGGCGAAATACTAGGTCTGATGAAGCCCTTATCTAAAATATCTTTCAACTGCTCTTTCAATTCCTTAAGCTCAGTTGGAGCCATTCTGTAAGGAGGAATAGAAATAGGCTGGGTATCTGGAAGGAGATCAATTCCAAAGTTGATTTCCCTTTCGGGAAGAACTCCGGAAAGATCTTCTGGAAACAACTTCTGGGAACTCATTAACTACTGGAACTGACTCAAGAGTTGGGGTTTCAGAGCTTGAATCCTTAACCCGAACTAGATGATACAATAACCCTTGGAAATCATATTTCTGGCCTTAAGGTATGAAATGAATCGACCCATAGGCGCTAAGCTACTACCCTTCCATTCTAAGATTGGTTCGTCTGGAAACTGAAAAACGAACAATCCTAGTTCTACAATCGACTGAGGCATAATAGGAGTGTAACCAATCCATGTCTACAATGATATCGAAGTCTACCATTTCTAACTCTACAAGATCTGCTGAGGTGAATTTCTAAGAGACTGTGACAGGGCAATTTTCGTATACCCGTCTAGCAATAACTGGGTCACTGACTAGAGTAGAGACTGAGAAGGGTTCTGAGAGAGTTTCCGGACTAACATCGAATTTGACTACTATTTAAGGAGTTACAAAGGAAAGAGTAGCCCCTGGATTTAACAAAGCTTAAACATCTAAGTTAAAAACTTGTAACGTACCAGTGACCACATAAGGAGAATCTTCCTGATCCTGGCGAGCTTGAAGAGCATACAACCTGTTTTGCATTGACCGCCACCTGTACCAGATGAGTTACCCTACTGAGTCGGGTGACCTACTGGTGCTGCTGAAGTTGTGGACTGAGCTCTACCATTATTACCTCCTTGACCCTGCTTAGAAGGACAATCTCGCAACCTGCGACCAGACTGACCACACCCAAATCATCCTTCCATTCCTGCAAGACACTCGCCCGGATGGTTCTTACCACACTTAGGACAAGTTGGGTAGGTTCAGGTACCTGAAATACTCCCCTGAGACTTAGAGCTTGATGCCCTACCTTTCTGATCATGTCTGAACTTGGAGGATGGAACACTAGGACAAGTTGGGTAGCTGAAGATTTCTGCTGGAGCTGAGAGCGATTTCCACCACCCGATATCTGTAGAGAGTACTCATAGTTGCCTGTCCTAGACTTTTTGTTCTCCTTAGCCTGTTCCCTAAGCTTATCTCCCTCAACCTGCTAAGCATGATTCATGAGCCTAGAGATGTTCATATTTTCCAGCAACATAGCATTTATGCACTCTGTTTTCACTGAGTCTGACACTCCATACAGAAACTTGTTCATTTGAGCCCTGGAATCGGCAACCACGTGAGGAGCATACCTAGAGAGTTGGGTGAACTTGAGTCCATACTCTTGGACTGTCATGCTACCTTGCCTCAAGTTCATTTCTTCTGAGCTTTTACCTCCCTCAACTCTCTTGGGAAGAACCTGTCCAAGAAAGTCTCACTGAAGCATTCCCAAGTGATAGGCGCTGCATTTGTACCCCTGTTCTCTTTCCATTGAGTATACCAGATATGAGCTACATCCTTAAGCTGATAGGATGCCAGCTCAACCCTATCATTACCAGTTACCTGCATCACTTCAAAGATTTTCTTGACCTCATCGATGAAGTTTTGGGGATCCTCACGAATCTGCGATCCTAAGAAGTTAGGTGGATTCATCCTAACAAAATCATTCCTTGCGTTAGCTCTACGAGGAGGCATGATCTAAAATGCATAACGATGGATTAGAAAGAGATCATACCAATGCACGATAAGAATAGAAAGAAAGTGAGGCTTTTCCTAAAACACTTCGTAGCCTCCCTCTCATTAGATTTCATGCACTTCACACCCATGAAAAGGACTCTACTTAGTGCGGCTCTTCATACATCCTAGTACACTTAAACCTAATGCTCTAATACCAAGTTTGTCATGCCCTAAGGGTACCCCCTGGACGTAAACATGGGACCTAGGATCACGAGTGACCCCAAGCTAACCCTGAGCTGGCATATCATAAGCATACTAAAAGATTTCTGATCAAAATATAATATGCGGAAGCTATATCATGAGATGATGGGGAATACTCATTCTAAGTCTGAATAGATAAAGAAACTATGAGTTCTTATAAACAACTGAAGTATCAAACTCAAATCTAAAGCTGAATCTAACTATGTCTGAAATAAGCCTCTAATTGACTAGAGATGCTAAGACATGTCCCCAGCTAACTCTAGCAAAACTGAAACTAAAAGGCTGAAACTTAAACTAAAAGGCTGAAAGTAGAAAGATAATCATGTCAATCGTCCTCGAAGAATGAGGACCCACCACTAATGCTGCTGAGCTGAAGATCGGGAACCAATCTATGTGTGATCTGGATGCTGAGGGCCTGGACCTACATCACGAGAAGATGTAGTGTAGAGTATGCGTCAGTACTTGGAAGGTACTAAGTATGCAAGATAGAATAAAGTTGAATGTAACATATAACTGAACAAGCAATAAAGCAAGGATATAATCTGAACATGATAGAAATACTGAGTACTGAGCTAACTGAAAGCAATAACCAAGTTTATAACATGTTGAGACTGAAATCTGACTGTAACTGATAACATAGTCAATGCAATTTAATATGACTGCGAGGGAGCCACTAATAATCGACAGAAAACCACATGAGCTAAATGTGGAGTCTGATGTATACGCCCCATCGAGAGGACCCAATATACCCTGCCAGAGGTATAGAGCCATGACTGGTGTGATCACTAAAATGATGCCCACAGAGGGGACTTACATCCTACGAGACACGTAGTTCTAGGACTATTCAGGTACGCTGAACCCTAGTACAACTCGGTATTAAGTCTACTCCCAACTGATTATGTAAATAACACATTATGACTGAATTTCTGTAATACTGGATAGCTCAAAATACTGACATGCAAAATCTAAGAATACAACATTAATGTACTGATAATGAAACATTCGTAACTGGGGCATGTAAATTTGAATATAACTGACCTAGCATGTGTAATTCATGAACTTAACGAATCTACACAACTAGAATTCTGAATTTCATGTAGGAACTGAAGCAACAACATAATAATCTGATTTGGATCATTCTAGCAGCTAAAACCTAACAATTTCTAACATTCAAGAAACCCTAGGTCTAAATAATATCAAGGGAATCAAGATTTTGACTGAATTCTAGGGACCTAATCAAGATTTTGGTAACGAATTCCACGGAGAAATCTTTCGATTTCGAGGTAGGAATGGACGAAACCTTGCTGCATTCTTGGACTAGGGCTGGTCGACTTTTTGTCCTCTTTATGTTTTAATTTTCTACGTTTTTTGGTGAATGATCTGACTGGGGTAAGTTTTAATTATGTTTCTAGGCTAAAACTAAGCAAAACTACGTAGTTTAGGGGTTAAACGACGTAGTTTAGGGGTCCAACGCATAAGGAAAAGACCAAAACACCCCTGACTCAACTGCTGTTGGGACCAACCGACGGACGAACTGTAGCTGGTCGTCCGTCAAATAGCGTCTGGGGCTCGGACCTGAAGGCCACGATCCACGGATCTGGACCACGGCCCGTGGTCTGACCTACGGTCCGTAGGTCCTGGCCGTGGGTCATGCCTTTGCTGAATTTTCTAGAGTTCTGGGACTAGAAATCTGGGCTCCGACCTACGGCCCTGGGCCATGGAACGTGGGCTCCAGGCGGTGAACCACGGACCACCAGGACGGATCGTGGGTCACCCTACGGTCCATGGGTGGTGCCCGTCGGTGGCACATGTAGCTTCTCCAATCTTGAATCTGGTCTATCTAGGATACGGGGTATTGCAGAAAAAGTGAAATACAGGGCATACATCATGAAGGTAGAAGTCACTAAACCAAAATGATCATACCTTTACACTAAACCCCATTACAAGCCTTGAAAGACCTTTGTGATCTTGAGTGAGCTGAAAGTAATGTTGATTGGAAAATAAGGGAAAGCTTATGGGTAGAGTCATGCATGTGTATATCTTTGGGAGTGTGAGAGTTGTATTTCATTTCGAAATTCTAAATCGTTGATGAGTTTTGTGTGAGTATGGAATCATTCTTGGTGTGAGGGCATTTGAATGCTTTTGTTGAGCTTGAACTTGCATTTATAGAAAGCGTTGTAAGCTTGAGTTCTATTTAATGATGGTTTGTCTGGCACGACCCAGGGGTACCCCCTAGATGTAACAAGGCGGACAAGACCCCGAGAGGCCTCATACAAGCCACCTAGCATATCATAACATAAAGTAATAAAAATGGTATGAAAATTTTAAACATTTCAACACAATTTAAGTCTTTTATAAAACGAGCGGATGTCTAATACCATAGTCTCAAACCATCTAAACAATATGAATAAACTCTTGGGACGCAGCCCATACAATAGTCCAAGACATAAAAGAAAGATATAAGAAAAAAAGGTGATCACATCCTCGAATACAATGAGGACTCACCAAATCTTCACTTACTTGATCAACAATGAAGCTAGCCACGAGTATGAGAATCTATGTCGCCAGACCCTACATTTGATAAGAATGTAGGAAAGAGTTTGCGTTAGTACAATCATGTACTAAATATGATAGCGAGCATAAACAACATAAACATTATGGTTAGTCAATACAAACCATAAGCATAATCAATGCACATAAATCAATATCATAATAAGAAAGAAATACTTCTCAAGCAACCTTACTTATCCTTAGTCAAGAATTGGGTCATCGCCTCTCAATCAACTTACCTCATGGAAGGTACCTCAAGCAACAATCCAAGCTATTCATTCTTCATAAGATAATTCACATAGTTTATACTTACTTTTAAAGACATGGGGATTCACCTCTTTGCCTAACTTACAAAGCCTAATGGGTATTCGCCTCTTGTCTTACTTACTTTTAGATTGCGGGTACTCGCCTCCACAATCTAATCATATGACACGGGTACTCGCCTCCACATCATTTCATAAGGGGCATGGGTACTCGCCTCCATGTCCATTCATCATAATAGGAACGTGGGGACTCACCTCTTTTTCAATTCTATGGAGTATGGGAATGACCTCATATCCTTTCATATAGAGGTCAAGGGTAATCGCCTCTAGCCTTCTTCTTTCAACTTCTAGAGAGAGCATTTTTAGGAGGAGTTTTGGGTTTCTTTTTGGATTTTGAGAGAATGACTTGAATAGGGGATTTTAGGGTTAAAAATACTTATATAGGTGGTCTAGGTTTAGTCAAAACGACACCACTTAATTCTAATTAAATCAAAAAAAGACCCTTTACCCCTCAACTTAACCGTCCCACAGGCCCACCCACTAGACCACGCCGACGGATAGTTGATGGACCTACAGTCCGTCCTGGTCAAACGTGGTTCTATGGTCTGTGGCTGATTTTTGGCCTTGGGACCTACGGCTCCCCAACCAAAGGCCGTGGACCCATCCACGGGGTGTGGGTCCAGGCATGGTCACTGCCTTAGGAAGCTTCCCATGGTGCCCATCCACAAGGCGTGGATCCAACCACGGGGCATGGTTGTACCTCGTGGGTGACACGTGGAAGTTCTGAAATTCTTTTGCTAAGCTTTCCTCTTTAGGCTACGGGGTGTTACAATATCTCCCCCTTTGGGAACATTCGTCCTAGAATGAGATTCTAAGCACGTTTCTAAATGAAAAGACTCAAGACTAGCAGCCCATCATGCATGCAACTCATCTAAATGCATACAACTAAGGAGGAAACGTCAACTCCAAGACAAACATACTCAATGCACCATAAGGAAGTAGGGACTACATCTAACAACCCAATATGCATGAAATTTTTAGATTACTTACATTTAAGGAGGAACTATCATCTCCAAACTTAAAAGCATGCTCAACACAATCTCATGGAGCCTAAATGCAATCAATACTCAAAGCACACACTCAAGGAGGAAATCTCCACTCCAAGTCAAGGCATGTTCAAAAATTCTTCTCATGAAGTCTATAAGCAACTCATACTCAATGCACAACAACATGAGGAAAATAATTCATATAAGTCATTTCTTTCACAACTAAGCAATTCCTGAACATGCATAATCATAAGAAAATCATGGAAACACATAAAACACACATGACTTCAAATCATAAAGCAAACCAAGAGGAAATTTATTACCTCAAGCTAGAATAGGAGTAGAAGGAAAAAGATGAGGATAGCGGGACTTCAGATCGGCCTCGGCCTCCCAAGTAGCACCCTCAACTAAGTGGTTTCTCCACAAAACCTTCACGGAAGCAACTTCCTTGTTCCTCAATCTCTTGACTTGTCGGTCTAGAATCTCAACTAGAACTTCTTCATAAGAGAGATTTTCATCAACTCCCAACCCTTCAAGGGAAACTATGGATGTTGGATCTCCAACACACTTCTTAAGCATAGAGACATGGAAAACGGGATGCACCATTGCCAAACCATTTGGCAAATCAAGTTCATATGCAACCTTACCAACACGTCTCAAGATTTGATATGGGCCCACGTATCGGGGACTAAGCTTCCCTTTCTTTCCAAATCTCATCACACCCTTCATGGGTGAGATTTTCAAATAGACTCAATCACTAACCTCAAACTCTAGGTCTCTTCTTTTAACATCAGCATAGGATATTTGTCGGCTTTGGGCTGTTCTCAACCTCTCTCTAATGAGCCAGACTTTCTCCATAGCCTCATGAACAAGTTCGGGTCCAATCAAAGAAACTTCACCCACTTCAAACCACCTTATATGAGATCTAAACCTCCTACCATAGAGATCTTCAAAGGGGGTCATACCAATACTAGAATGGTAGCTATTATTATAAGCGAACTCTATCAACGGCAAGTGATCATCCCAACTTCCCTTGAAATCGATGACACATGCTCTCAACATATCCTCTAAAGTTTGGATCATTCGCTCCGCTTGCCCATCAGTTTGTGGGTGAAAAGTTGTGTTAAGCTTAACCTTAGTGCAAAGTCCCTTTTGGAATTACTTCCAAAATTAGGAAGTAAATTGGGTACCACAATGGGAAATAATGGACAAAGGAACTCCATGAGCCTTACCATCTCTCTCCAATACAACTTGGCATAATCTTCCGCCGAATAAGAAACCTGAACGGGAAGGAAATGTGCCGATTTTGTCATCCGATCTACCACCACCCAAATAGAGTCATGTTATCGCCGAGTGCGAGGTAAACCAACTATAAAGTCCATATTTACGTCTTACCACTTCCAAGTAGGAATGCTAATATTTTGAGCTAAACCTCCAGGTTTCTGATGCTCAACCTTTACTTGTTGGCAATTCAGATATTTGGCCACAAATACCGCAATATCCTTTTTCATCCCATTCCACCAATAGACATCCGTAAATCACGGTACATTTTTGTGGATCCCGGGTGAATGGAATACCGCAAACTATGGGCTTCTGTAAAAATTTATTCCCTTAGCTCATCAACATTTGGAACACATAATTGACCTTGGTACCTAAGTACTCCATCTCCCCCTTGGGAGAAAGCCTCGACGGACTTCTTAAGTACCACTTCTTTCAATTCCACCCTAGTCGGATCAAGACATTGCTTAGCTTTCACATCATTTACAAAAGATGATTAGGAATCATTATGGACCATGACACCACCCTTGTCGGAATCTACCAATCGCACACCCAATCGGGCCAATCTATGCACATCTCATGCTAACTCTTTTCTATCATCATCAATATTTTCAACACTACCCATAGACAACCTACTAAGAGCATCCGCAACCACATTCACATTTTCGGGGTGATAAAGAACACTAATATCATAGTCCTTCAATAATTCCAACCACTTTCTTTGGCGAAGATTTAGATCTTTTTCGGTAAACACATATTGTAAACTCTTATGGTTGGTGAAAACATCAACATGAACCCCATACAAATAATGCCTCGAAATCTTTAAGGCAAATACCACCGCCGCTAATTCAAGGTCGTGGGTAGGATACTTCTTCTCATGAACCTTATGTTGCCTTGAAGCGTAGGCAATCACCTTACCATTTTGCATAAGCACACATCCCAACCCAACTGTAGAGGCATCACAATATACTACAAAACCATCCGTACCTTCCAGTAAACTCAACACCGGAGCGGAAGTAAGTCTATCTTTCAACTCTTGAAAACTTTTCTCACAAGCATCCGACCATATAAACTTAGCCTTCTTTAGAGTCAAGGCCGTCAAAGGAGAAATAATGGAGGAAAACCCCTCAACAAACCTTCTATAATAACCTGCAAAACCCAAGAAGCTTCTAATATCTATAGGTGATAGAGGTCTAGGCCAACTCTTGAACGCATCCGTATTAATTGGATCCACTTCAATACCCTTGCTTGAAACAATATGGCCTAAGAAAGCCACAGACCTCAACCAAAATTCACATTTGCTAAACTTGGAAAAAAGTTGTTGGTCCTTGAGGATTTGCAATACGATCCTCAAATGATTAATATGCTCATTCTCACTTCTTGAATAGATCAAAATATTATCGATAAACACAATCACAAACATGTCAAGATAATGTCGGAACACTATATTGATCACGTTCATAAACGCCGCCGGAGCGTTAGTCAAACCAAAGGATATCACCAAGAACTCATAATGGCCATATCGGGTCCTAAAAGTCATTTTCAGAATGTCTTCTTCTTTCACCCTCAATTGGTGATAACACGACCAGAGATCAATCTTAGAGAAATAGCTTGCCACCTTGAAGTTTGTCAAATAAATCATCTATCCTTGGAAGAGGATACTTGTTCTTAATGGTCACCTTTTTCAATTGTCGATAATCAATAAATAGATGCAGGGACCCATCTTTCTTTTTAACAAACAAAAATGGAGCACCCCAAGGAGAGATACTCGGTCGGATGAAACCTTTATCCAATAGATCCTTCTATTGTTCTTTCAACTCCTTAAGTTTCGCCGGAGCCATTCTATAAGGAGGAATAGAGATAGGTTGTGTATGCGGGAGAAGGTCAATACCGAAGTCTATTTCCCTTTTGGGAGGAATACTAGGAAAATCATCGGGAAATACTTTCGGAAACTCATTAACAATGGGGACTGACTCAAGAATAGGGACTTCAGAATCCATATCCCTCACCCTTACTATATAATAAATACAACCCTTGGAAATCATTTTTCTAGCTTTAAGGTAAGAAGCAAATTGAAATCTAGGCATAGAATTTCCCCCCTTCCATACTAGGATAGGCTCATTTGGGAATTGAAACTTGACTACTCAAGTCCTACAATCAATAGAGGCATAACATGAATGCAACCAATCCATACCAAGGATGACATCAAAGTCTAACATATCAAGTTCTACCAAATCAACAAGAGTAAATCTATGGGATATGGAAACGGGACATCTTCTATAGACCCTCTTAGCCACCACAGAATAACCAACAGGGGTAGAGACAGAAAGAGGTTCTAATAACATATCGGGGAGCACATCAAACCTCATGGCCATATAAGGACTCACAAAGGACAAAGTAGTTCCTGGATCAAGCAAAGCATACACATCTAATTGAAAACCTTTTAACATACCAGTCACCACATCCGGGGATTTCTCTTGATCACCTCTAGTTTGGAGAGCATAGAATCGGTTCTGCTTAGGAGCACTTGCACCCGAACCACTCGGACCAGATGAAGGGTAGGGTTGAGCCCTACGATGAGTATCTCCCTCATTCTTAGCAACCGAAGGACATTTCCTTATCTTGTGATCCGTCTTTCCACACCCAAGGTTCACTAGACACTTACCCTCGTGATTCCTTCCACACTTAGCACAAGTAGGCATTGAGGACTTACTACCATCTCCTTGAGGCTTAAGGTTAGACATCCTTTCATTGTTAGACCTTGGAGGAGCATTTAATGAACCTTTCCCGGAGAACTTTTGCTGAAACCTTGAACGACCCCGTCCACCGGACCTAGAATGTTAATAGTTACAATCATCCACTCTTGCTCTCTTTGCCTCTCTAAATCTTTCCTTGAACTTTTCTTCCTCAATTTGTTGGGCATGCACTATAAGGCTAGAAATATCCATGTCATGGATAAGCATAGCAGTGCGGCATTCTTTGACAACCTAGTCGGACACTCCGGACACAAACTTACTCATCTTGGTCCTACCATCCGCCAGAATAGAGGGAGCATACTTAGATAGTTGAGTGAACCTCAAGGTGTATTCCCTTACACTCATACTTCCTTGCCTAAGGTTAATGAACTCGAGTAACTTGGCCTCTCTCATCTCAAGAGGGAAAAATCAATCAAGAAAAGCACTTTTAAACCTCTCCCACTCTATGGGACCCGCTCCTTCCGGCCTTACCTCTTTCCATTGATTGAACCATATCTGAGAAACCCCTTTGAGTTGGTAAGCGACCAATTCCGCCTTCTCTACCGGAGTCACTCCGATAATAGCAAGTATCTTATAGACCTCGTCGATAAACTCTTGAGGATCTTCCTCAACTTTGGAGCCATAAAATTTGGGAGGGTTCATCCTTGTAAAGTCCCTCACTCTTGCCGCCTCCGTACCCACATTTGGGTTCACGGGAGCTACCACCTCTCTATTAGCTTGTGCCGTCACGGCTTGAGCCAACACTTGAAAAACCGACCTAAACTATGCATTTGTCACAGTGTCAGCCAAAGGATCAATCGGAGCTTGAGGAGGAGCTTGGGAAGGAACTTCTTGTTCCACATTGTCTCCCTTGGTACTTCTAGCATTAGCCCTTCTAATAGTCATATCCTAAAAACCATCGGGTAAGGATTAGGAGAAAGACTTTATAGAGTTAAACTCCATTGCACGACTTAAAGAAATGAGGAAGTGAAGTTTCCTAAACATCAAATAGACTCTCATTCATAAATGTGGCGCGCTTCACACTTATGCACAAGACTCTACTAGACGTGGTTTGAGACATCCTAGAACCATTCTAAACCTTGTGCTCTGATTACCAAGTTTGTCACGACCCAGGGGTACCCCCTAGATGTAACAAGGCGTACAAGACCCCGAGAGACCTCATACAAGCCACCTAGCATATCATAACATAAAGTAATAGAAAATGGTACGAAAATCTAAAATATTTCAACACAATCAAAGTCTTTTATAAAACGAGCGGAAGTCTAATATCATAGTCTCAAAGCATCTAAACAACATGAATAAAGTCTTGGGTCGCAGCCCATACAATAGTCCAAGACATAAAAGAAATACATAAGAAAAAAGGGTGATCACATCCTCGAATACAATGAGGACTCACCAAATCTTCACTTCCTTTATTAACAACGAAGCTAGCCACAAGTATGAGAATCTATGTCGCCGGACCCTAAATTTGATAAGAATGTAGGCAAGAGTATGTGTTAGTACAATCATGTACTAAATATTATAGCTAGCATAAAAAACATAAACATCATGTTTAGTCAATACAAACCATAAGCATAATCAATGCACATAAATCAATATCATAATAAGAAAGGAATACTTCTCAAGCAACCTTACTCATCCTTAGTCAAGACTTGGGTCATCACCTCTCAATCAACTTACCTCATGGAAGGTACCTCAAGAACCAATACAAGCTATTCATTCTTCATAAGATAATTCACATATTTTATACCTACTTTTAAAGACATGGGGATTCGCCTCTTTGCCTAATTTACAAAGGCTAATGGGTATTCACCTCTTTCCTTACTTACTTTTAGATTGCGTGTAGTCGCCTCCACAATCTCATCATATGACACGGGTACTATCCTCCACATCATTTCATAAGGAGCATGGGTACTCGTCTCCATGTCCATTCATCATAACAGGAACGTGGGGACTCACCTCTCGTTCAATTCTAAGGAGTAAGGGAACCACCTCATATCCTTTCATATAGAGGTCAAGGGTAATCGTCTCTAGCCTCATCAATTACATCATCTTTTAGTCTAGATTCATTTTAGGTGAGCATTCCTTTCAAACCTAGAATCATTCATGTGAGTTAGCCTTTCACATTTATACATTCATAATTATGCAATTCATGTGTGAAGCATCCCTTCCTCAACAATAATATCAATTACCAACAATTCACATCATAAGCTTTACTCTCAAATCCCTATATCTCATGATCATCATTTAAGATTCATTTTCAAGCAATTCTAATCATAATTTATCAATCCTATAAGGACAAGCCTAAACCCACAAAGTTTCCCTTCATGGCACCAACCCAATTATATCAATTTTAGGTCATAATATGGAATATGCATGGGTACATGTAATTTCACTCTAATAACATGTAATTCTACCAATTCTACTATAAACAATCATAATTCACTCAATTGGATCCATAATCAACATAACCCACAACATTGGAAGAAACCCTAACTAAATTGGGGAAATTATTTATCAAATTGGGAGAATTCTAGGGGACTCCATGGAAGAAGGGATCTCATGTATGAAAAGCTATCATACCTTAGACACAATGCCCACAAAAGCTTGAAGATTGGAGACTTGAACTTGACCTTCAATTTCTTCCTTCTTCTTCCAACTTCTTAAGAGAGAATTTTTTAGAGGAGTTTTGGGTTTTATTTTGGGATTTTGAGAGAATGCCTTGAATAGGGGATTTTGGGGGTTAAAAATACTTATATAGGTGGTCTAGGTTTAGTCAAAATGACACACTTTAATTCTAATTAAATCCAAAAAAGACCCTTAAGCCCTCAACTTAACCGTCCCACAGTCCCACCCATGAGACCACGCCGAAGGACCGTGGATGGACCTACGGTCCATCCTGGTCAAATGTGGTTCGATGGTATGTGGCTGATTTTTGGCCTTGGGACCTACAGCTCCCCAACCACGGGCCATGGACCCATCCAACCTCTTATGTGCATTCGTGTTGAGTCTTGAGTAGCACTGTTGGTAGACATCCTTATTGAACTGATTGATCTTGGGTTTTACTTGAGGACAAGCAAAAGTTTAGGTTGGGGGTGTTGATGAGTTTGGGATTTCGACTCATTTAGGGCTTGTTATTCATAGTATTAGTGTCCTCGATGCCCATTTTTTTCTTTAAACTGGTGTTTGATTTCTAATTTGAAGATATTAAGGCAAAAGAGCAATGCAAGGATATTACCGGACAAATAGGAGTGAAAAGGATGAAAAAGGCTGAAGATAGTGAAAGCTGAGAATCACCAAAGCCACTCGGCAAATCGCCAAGTGGCACTTCAGCTCGCCTAACGTTCCAAACTGCCATCCCTGGGGAGAAGCCAACTTGGCGATAGAGTTGGGCCTTCGGCGAACCGCCAAATGGATCGGCAATAGAGAATTTGATCACCTAAAGTTACAGGGTCTAAAGGATGAGGAGATAAGGCAAACCAGTGATAGAGAGGAGCAATTGGTGCATCACCGACTGGGTCGGTGATGCTCGACTAACTCCACCGAGTGACCCCAGAGGCCAAAATCTGAAAACGTATAAATTGTTTTTCAAAAAGAGAAAAGAGAAGGTGGACATATCCTGAGTAATCTGACCATTTTTTAACTTTGAGCTTTCGTCTTGGACATTACTTTTCTTAGTTTTTAGGAGTTTTCTAGTATATTTTGAGTTGGGTTTTGGATATGGAGCTAAATTGAAGCATTGTAAAGACTCAGAAATTAATACCAAGCATATGGAGAACGTCATTGGTATTGATTTCTTACTTTTTATGTTGTGTGGCTAAAACCCCCATTCTTGGGGGTGTGATTATCTGATTAATTGTCTTAATTAGCTTATGGGTGTTAGTAATTAATAATTTAATTTCTATTTTGAAGTGGGTTATATTGGTAATTGAGTTTTAACTTATGAATTGTAGTTGCAAATGCAGTTCTAGAATAGCATTCTTTGCTTGCTCGAGAGAGTGGTTTTAGAATTAGGGTTATCAATTGATACTTGTTGTGATTGAGTCGTTATGGGTTCAGCTCGAGATAGTGAATCTTGATTCGATCCTACCTATCTAGCTCGAGAGATTAGATAAATTGAGGTAGTGGGTTATTTATAGTATGATGCTTGTTGAGGTTCGAGAGAACTCACATGATTCGTGATAGTTGATCGAGAGATGGCTATTGTATCTAAAGCCTAGCTTACCCACTAAGATTCAATGAATTTTGGTAATTAATAATCACCTGTATTGCGAAATTGACAATTAATTGATCACATCCCCAAGTATCCCTTATCTACTTAATTACTCCCCTGTTTTTCATAGTTGTTAATTGACAAACCTTATCCCCCCATTTGACACTTGTTGTCAACCACTTTGATTTACTCTAATGATTTTGATAATTTCTATTTGTACAACCGGTTAGAACATGATTTTCACTTCATAACTCTTTGTTGGGTTTATACTAAATTGTGATCGCCTACACTTAGAATTGGATGAAGTGTAGTTGAGCGTTATCACATACAATAAAATAAGTTGCCTTTAATGATACAACTTCTTTTATCATAATTATCTTTGATTTTATTTTCTTCCCTATAGGAAGCTTATATGAATTGCTATAGGTCGTTGTTAGTCTAGGGCCAGGGTTGGGTCCTTCATTAGATTGGGACATGAATTCGGATATGGGATTATAATATTTGTAGAATTTATGTCTAAATATTTTTTGAATAATTAATTAGTGTTATAGAGAGGTCTACTATATTAACTAAACAAAGCTCTATTTTTTTTGGTCAAGTTAGATAACAGGGAAATGGGTGCCGTTCTCTAATGATGACATTGACAAGAGCGAGAGATCTGGACGAAGGTGGAGAATGTGAGGCACCATATAAGAGGATTTGATGCTCAAATTAAATGTGAGATGCTAGATTATACATCCTTGCCTCGTAATCTAGCATCTGGCATTTGAGCATCAAATTCTCTCAGATGTTGTCTCACATTCTTCAGCTCTATGCAAATCTCTCGCCTCCTATCAACATCATCATCATCGGAAAATGGCACCATTTTCACTGTTATTTAATAACTTGACCAAGAAAATAGAGTTTTCTTTATTTAATATAGTTAGATATCCATGTAACAGTCACTTCTATAACAACAATTCACTATAAAAATCATTTATTTTTTGGAATAGATTTTTTATATTTTCTATAATAGCCCAAAAAAATAATAGACAAACAATGCAAATATAGAGAGAGTTTATTGACCTATATAGAAACATTAATGAGAATAAATAGAATAAGCAAAAGGAGATAATTGAACTAATTACCTCAATGGGCGTGATGCTACTCTATATAAAATGTGATGAAAACAAAATGTTAAAACCTTGAGTGGGGTGATGTTACTCTATGTAAACTGTGATGCAAATAAAATGTTAAGACCTTGGGTTTTTATAGAGGATTGTGATCCTAATTTAATATGATTCATTAAAAAAATTTCTATAAAAAACATGGAAAGTTAAGATAGGGAATCAACTTAATTATTTATCCTTTTTTGCTTATAGAATTTAAAAGTTTGCCATTAAAAAACTTGGAAATTTACTATATGGAAGGTACTTAATTATTTATCTTTTTTTGCTTATAGAAAGGAACAAGATTGTGAAGACAAATTATTTACAGTTGGACATTATTTAAGATATGGAAAGTAATTAATTATTTATATTTTTTTTTCTTTTAGAAGTAGAAGGAATAAGATAGTGAAGATAAATTATCTTCCATATATAATTCTCGTCTTTCACTGACGCAGGATTCATTCCATTCATCAATACATATTACATGACCCTCTTCATCTAAGAAGAGGTTAATTATTTGTTATATATTATTTTAATTTATGTCCAAAAGAATTTATACTTATAATAATGAGCAGAGATGGCCATGAAGGCAAAAAATTGGTGCCAAGTTCCTAGACAACATGTTGCCCCATGTCCAGATTTTTGCAACGATGTCTGTCGTTACTATGAAGGCGCTCATGTTAGTGGGGAGTGCTCTGGCGTTCAGTGCTATTGCACTATTGTTTGTTAATACATGTGGGAGGCTTACACGACGGGCTATTAGCTCAGTTGGTAGAGTGCCCCTATCAAATGGTTGTCTTTGATGTTAATTAGAAGAAGAAATAAGTTGTTGTCTTTATTTCCATTTACATTTCCATTCTATGTATGTTTTTTAATCTGCTTGTTTCAAATAAATCATGTACCACTTATCGTTTCTCAAATATTAATTTTAAATCAACTTAATTTTGTTATACAGATTAAAATTTAGATATTAAAAATATCATAAAAAAAGTATAGTAAGTTGCAAGCTTGCAATTTTCTCATCAATGCGACTAATTTTTTTAAAACAAATGTTGATCAAAATAAAATAGTTTGAATATTGAAAAGCGAAAAGTATAGCATTAATTGAGATGGAAGTAATAGTACTTTATAAATATTATAGATCTGAGTATATATTTATTTGACGTAAGTATTAGGCATTCAAATAAGTTAAAGTCTTATATTTGTAGTTGAAACGAAAGAAATAAGCGCTACATATAAAGTAGGGGTGTGCAAAAATTGAACTGACCAATAAATCGAATCGAAAAAACTGTTATTGGGTTATTGCTATCAGGCTATTGGGTTAGCAAATTTTTAATGGTTTTATAAAAGAAAATATTGGGTTATCGTTCGGTATCAATTTTTAGTATTTTGTTATTCTGTAAGCCGATAATCAATTAAGACAATGGCAGTATACTACTTGACCCTTCATAAAAATTAAATATTAATAATTTAACATAATTATACACTATATCAGCACTCTACACTACAGTCTACACATTTCAAACTTCACAATACTTTTACTTCACATAAAAAATTTCATGTTATATATGTTTTGGATATAACATGTAATTGTAGTCTTCGTACTGCATCTACTCTTATTAATGCAATTTCCATTATATGTCACAGTTTATTTGTTTGCTTAATTGTATCTCGCCAAATTGTTAGAGAAGTGAGTAGTCATATATTTATTTAATGGGCATTGATGACCTCGCCCAAGCTGACAGTGCACAACAATTGAATTAATTGAGACATGTCGGCGGACTAAAAGATGAACGGTGACTTGCCGAAGGCAAAGGGAGAACAACGTGACCGTCGCCGAATGTGACAGTACTTGGAGAAAGATTGAAGGCTTGAAAGACGAACAAATGTGGTACTCGACGATACGCCGAATGTGAAAGGCTAACTCTATTTTGTTTTTTATGGGGTTGGTGTTGATTTAATGTAGTTGGTATTGTGTTATGCTCTGTTTTGTTGTTTTTCATTCATGAATTCTAAATTTCTTGATAGAATTCTCAGCGCTATATCATTCTCTATGGGATTCAAACATGACTCTTAGTTGGGTATTTTTATTGACGACGATTGCTTACTCTTTTAATTGGTTTTGAAGAGTAGTTTGAGCGTTATCAAGCATTTTCTTATTGGGTAATCCGAAAATCAAATCGTTAATGACCAAAAACTGATAAATCGAAAACCGATAAAGAATATCTTATTGGTTTGTTATTAGTTTAGCATATTTAAAAAACTGAAAAATGATAAACCGAACCGATAATACATAAAACCGAACTGAACCGACTGATGGTGTGAGACTTTCTACAAATATTGTGTGGGTAGCTTGATTCAAAATAAATAATAATATTATTCCTTGTTAAGAGTATATATTTTTATATTGTTTTAGTCCAATAATTGATATCACGACTAACGGTTTAACAAGGTGAATACGAAGATTGTGGAATGACAGTGTAGGGCACATCTTAGTGCCTTTTCTCATCTATAGATCGGTTTATTATCTTTACCAATAGTTTTGGAGATGCATAAACAAAAAAAGAAGTTTGTAGTGTGCTTGCTTTTGGTAATCTTAAATACTCATATTATTTGAATGACACACAATTTATTAATCTCTATATAAGTTTATAAAGTGATGAGTCACCTATATGCAAAACTTAATTAGTTCAAAAGGAATATGATTAGGTACGAGCATATTAATTCAATATTGGTAAAAGTAAACAAAAAAAAACATACATATAAGATATAAAAAAGTTTCCAATAATCTAAGGCCTCTTTAAGAGAAATTATGCGAACTCAACTAAAGCAATTAGTATCATATTATATTAAAAGTATCTTCAATTTTCTGACCCAACATAAAGTGCCTCCAAAACAAGTAAGCTTGTTTATATTTCTCAAATAATTAAGTTACAAATCTCTATTCAAATAGCAAAATGTTCACCTTGTAATTCCCTCCTCAATTTCACCTTCTCTTACCCCCAACTTTTAAAAAAAGTGAAATTTGGGAGTACGATAGTGTGTACACAAATCTTACATTTACCTTGTAAAGATAATTATTAAAGAAAATAAAAAATATACATATGCTTTAACACATCATATAGGTACAGAATTTCAAATCCAGAGAGAATAAAATTTATTCTCTTGCATATATTATATTTTTTTCTCCCGCCAACAGCAAACCAACAACATAAAAATTCTTATAATATTCTCATAGGGAAGAAAATAAATTATCAAAGGTATCTACGATAAAAGGTGT
Organism: Solanum etuberosum; assembly: GCA_029582245.1. Taxonomy (NCBI): domain Eukaryota; kingdom Viridiplantae; phylum Streptophyta; class Magnoliopsida; order Solanales; family Solanaceae; genus Solanum; species Solanum etuberosum. The sequence goes on along the minus strand of JAJONR010002206.1, from coordinate 25,230 downwards.
TCTAATAAGCCTCCAGTTCATTTTCCAGCTCAGCTTCTCTTCTCATATAAGCATTACGTCTTGTTAATAGTAGTAAAACAAACAATCCAGTCCTGCCGCGTAATCTAGCATCTTGTATCAAAGCATCGTTGTCTCTTAAATGATGTCTCAAATTCTCCAACTCCGTGCAGATCCCGCGCCTCTTATTGCCGCCATCATTAGATGACAATGTCATTTCCACGATAAATTAATTGCTTGATAACAAATAAAAAAAATAAGAAAAATATTAATTTTTATAGTCAAACCTCTCTACAACAACAATTCTCAATCACTAATTTACCAAAATATTTAGCCAACTGAACATGAAAAGACTAAAAACATTTCTCCATATCGAACATATTCTTAATTAGGAAGGACTGGTGTTATTGTATGTTATAAAATATATATTTTTTATATGGGATAACTTCAGAGACTTTCCTCACACTAACATTATTTGTAGTAGCTTGTATATGTAATTTAATCTACGACTTTATGTGATTATCTATTTTGAGATATTACTCGTATAGGTAAAATTTGATTGTATGCTTGAGGTAAATTAGTCAAGTTTGGTGATTTTTTAGATTTTTAAAAATTGGAGATATAAATCACATTTAGAAAAAATACATTCAAACTCTAAATGATCTTTGCAAAAAGTATGGTCAGCCTTAACTTCAACTCCAACTTTGAAATTTAAAATAAAGTGAATATTTCGTTTATATATATTTTCATGTCCAAATACCCATTTGATATTATCTCACAAGTGAAATCGAGATGTATACACATATCATACACCTATTTGTGAAGACAATAAATGAAAAAATTACATAAATTAAACTTAAAAAAGACTTTAACATGAAATTAATTTTTTTTCTCTTGTGTATATTATGATCATTTCCTCCCAAAAATAAACCAACATAGCAATTTTTATTATCTTCATACAGGAAAAAAATAAAAATTAAATATACCTACGATAAAAAAAGTTGTCTTTAATGATACAACTTCTTTTATCATAAGTATCTTTGATTTTATTTTCTTCCCTGTAAGAAGATTATAAGAATTGTTATAGGTCGTTATTAGGGCTAGGGCCGGGGTTGGGTCCTTTATTCGACTGGGAATTGGATTTAGATTTAGGGTTATAGTATTTGCAGAATTTATGCCTAAATATTTTTGGAATAATAAGTGTTATAGGGAGGTCTTACTATATTAACTAAAGAAAGCTTGGTCAAGTGATTAGATAACAGGAAAAATGGCCTCGTTGTCTGATGATGACATTGACAAGAGCGAAAGATCTGCAGGAAGCTGGAAAATATGAGACACCACATCCTTGCCTCGTAATCTAGCATCTTGCACTTGAGCATCAATTTCTCTCAGATAGTGCCTCACATTCTTCAACTCCATACAAATCTCTCGCCTCCTATCAACATCATCATAAAAAAATGGCACCATTTTTGTTGTTATTTAATAACTGTACCAAGAAAATAGATTTTTCTTTATTTAATATAGTTAGATATATCTATAACAGTCATTTTTATAACAACAATTCAAAATAACAATCAAAAAAAAATTTGGAGCAGATTTTTTATGTTTTCTATAATAGCCCCCAAAAAAGAACACACAAACAATGCAAATATAGAGAGATTTTACTGACCTATATAGAAACATTAATGTGAATAAATATAATAAGCAAAAGGAAATAATTAAACTAATTACCTCAATGGGGGTGATGCTACTCTATGAAAATGTGATGAAAACAAATGTTAAGACCTTGAGTCGGGTTATGCTACTCTATGTGAAATGTGATGAAAATGAAATGTTAAGAACTTGGGTATTTATAGAGGATTGTGATCCTAATTTCATATGATTTTTTTTAAAAATTGCCATAAAAAATATGAAAAGTTAAGATATGGAAGGAACATAATTATTTATCCTTTTTTGCTTATAGAATTAAAAACTTTGGCATAAAAAAACTTGGAAATTTAAGATATGGAAGGAACTTAATTATTTATCTTTTTTTACTTATTGAAGTAGAAGGAACAAGATTGTAAAGACAAATTAGATGAAGTGGGACATTTAAGATATGGAAGGTACTTAATTATTTATCCTTTTTTCCTTATAGAAGTAGAAGGAGCGAGATGGTGAAGATAAATTATATGAAGAAAACTTAAGAGTGTGTTAGGTATGAAGGAAAATATTTTTCTACATTATTTATTTTTTATGTTTGGTAAGTAAAGAGAAAATATTATCCCAAAATTATTTAGATTTAAACTATGCAAATACTATAACCCTAGATATGTATCCATGTCCCAACGGTTGGGGCCCAACACAATGAAGTACCCAATCCCTGTCCCTAAAAATGACTTAAGAACTAACCCTAACCTTGAGACCCAACAGTTGCCCATTATTTGGTCGAGTCTCTAAGTTGGGATTGAATCTCAGGTCGGGGGTTAAGGATTGGATCATGGTTCAGGATTGAATTATGGGTCAAGTTCAGGTCCCATGTCGGGGAAGGTCTTAGATCGGGCGTTAGATCCCGACTTAGGATTATGCTGGGTGGAATCTCGAGTCAGGTCATAAATTGTCGGACAAATCTCGAATCGGGCAATCTCAGATTGAATTCCAATTGGTCAAGGGCGAGATATGGATCGCGTTACAAAGTGGTAGGTTGAGGGGATAGAGGTCAGGGTGTTTAGGTGGATTAGGTGGTGGGGGTGGTGAAGTTGAAACAATATTTAAGAAGTCTATATTTTCCTTAAAATTGGAGGAAAATAAATTAATTTGAAAAATATTTTTCAAAATATTTAAGCCAATTGAACATAAGAAAATCCAGAAAAAAATCTTCCATACTTAACACATCCTTAATCAGGAAGAAAAATCAGTGGTGGTAGTGCATATCATAAAATACTTCTTTTTTATAAGGGATCATTTCATCCACAAACCCTATATTTGATTCTATAACACTAACACTCTATGTGGTTTGCGATATTAAGCTTACCTTCCTTTTAATCTTTTTGTTACAATTCTTTTAGCATAATTATGTTATAAAATCAACCTAAAATAGTTAGTAAAAAAAGTAAATAAGAAACATAAACAAAGCAAACAAAGAGAATGAAGAAGAAAATGCTTAGAGATTTTCTCATTTTTTTCAGAAGTATTTCAATTGTTAAGTTTACCGAATATGAGCTTTTCTGCCTCCGTTTATAATGTTCATAAAGGCACACAAAAAGTTGTCATGATATATCTTTAACAATAAGATCATCAATAAGGTTAAATGATGCGAGAGTTATATGAATGATGGTGTGTGGAGTAGTGAAGGATTAACTATATATCATGAAGAAGATTAATAGTCATCCTATAAAAATGGTGAGACTTTACATATTGCTCTCCCAACTCCCTACGGAGAGTTTTGTAAATGTTTCGCATAGAAATCTTTCTAAAGTCACATCACCAAAAAATTTATGAGCTAACACACGTGAAAAAATAATTTTAAAAAAATCACTTAATTCTAGTAAATTGACCCTTAAATGTCCAAAAATGACTCTATAAATGGTGAGACTGCTCCCCCAACTCCCTACTAAGGGTTCTGTAAAGGTTTCATAACGAAATCACCCAGAAGCCATATGACAAAACTATTCACTGGCTACATGCAAAAAAAACTGAAAAAATTGTCTTTTTCCTTTAAATTGCCCATAAATGTCCAAAAATAACTCTAAAAAATGGTGATCAGACTGTACATAATGCTCTACCAATTCCCTATGGAGGGTTCCCTAAATGTTTCGCACATAAATCATCCTGAAGCCATATCAGCAAAATATTCATGGGCTAAAAACACGAAAAACTAAAAAAAAAAATTATCTAATTCCTGTGAGTTGGACCTTTAATGCTAAAAAATGACTCTAAAAATGGTGACACTATACACTGCTTGTCACGCCCCGAGCCTACACCCTGGACAAGAATGACAATCGAGAACCATTGCTGGCCCCAAGTAAACCCTTGGCCTGGCTTACTACTCAGTGGAAGACTTTACTCAACAAAGATAAATTCATGAAATACACTAGAATATTATAAAGGAAACATTCAACTGACCAATAAGGCAACTCAAGTCTCAACATAAATGGAATGAAAATGAAAAGACTAATGAACTATAACTAGCTGTCTATGAAGCCGCTAATACTATGAGGGATGTCGGGACAAGACCCATGATCATCCTAACAACTGAATGACAAAGAAAATATAAAAAAGATAATCTGAAAAACAAGGAGGCTCACCAAATGACTCTGAAATGCTCAACTGGATCAGCGAAACGCTGGATGTTGATCCTGGTTACCTTTATCTGCATCATAAAGCGATGCAGGCCAAATGGCTTAGTACATGGAATGTACGAGCATGTAATGGAAATTCTAAAGCATAAACATAAGCTTGAACTTGATAAAAAGGAACATACTTACCTCTTCGCAACTCAATCAACTCAACTCAAAGATTAGATAGTCAACTCAAAGATTAGATACTCAACTCCAGGATATGATACTCAACTCAAAGGTAATCAACTCAAAGATTTGATACTCAAAGATTAGATTCTAAGAGTTCAATCGACTGAGGCATAACAGTCACGAATCCAGTCTATACCTAGAATGACATCAAAATCTACCATATCTAACTAAACTAAGTCAGCCATGGTGTTATTATGATTGACGGAAATGGTACAATCACGATAAACTCTCTCAGCTAGAATAGACTCACCAACAGGTGAAGAAATACTAAAGGTCTCAAGAAGTTGCTCAGGAAGAATATCAAAATTCATGGCAATATAAGGAGTCACAAAAGATAGACTCGCTCCTAGATCTAGCAAAGCATAAACATCAAAAGTAAAGACTTTGATCATACTAGTGACAACATCTGGCGAATTCTCTTGCTCTTGGAGACTAGTGATAGCATATAGACGGTTTGCCCCTCTTTCGGTCCCCGAAGTAGCTCCTCTAGGTGCAGTTTTTCCTGGTGGAGCAACTGAAGAAGATTGAGCTCTATTGCCCCTATTTCCACTGCCTTGCCTGTTATTAGGGCACTCTTTCATGAAGTGACCCTTTTGACGACACTTGAAGCAACCAGTGGAGCCATCACGACACGTTCATGGGTGGTTCATACCACACTTAGCACATGTAGGAGCCTAATTACCTCTTTATGCCACACTACCTTGAGACTATGCAGGTCTAGCTCTAAAATTTTGTGAATTCTGATTATTTAACTCACCTCTGTTCCTGGGTGCAGGTGCACTAGCAGATGATGGAGACGGCCCCCTTTGCTTATGTTGGAAAGATGACCAGTTCGCATTACTTTTCTTCTACTCGGACTCATTCCCTGATGTCTTAGCCTTCTTGTTTCTAAACTCTTCTCTATCCCTCATCTTATCCTCCTCAACCTGCTGCACATGGATCATCAACCTTGCTATGTCCATATCTCCTATCAGCATAGCTGCCTTGCCCACTTTACTTGAAAGACGAGAAAACCCCGCAAAAAACAGACTCGATCTACTCCTCATATCAGCAACCATCTCCAGAGCATAACGAGAAAGTTGGGTGAACTTAAGGTCGTACTCGTGCACGCTCATAGATTCCTGCTTAAGAGTAAGGAATTCTAGTACCTTTGCTTCTCTCAGTTCCCGGGGAAAGAAACGCCTCAAGAAGGCCTCCTCAAACATAGCCGAACTTACAAGTGGTGCACCCTCAGCTCTATTCTTCTTCCATTGATCAAACCAGATTCTAGCGACACCCTTCAATTGGTATGCAGCTAGTTCCACTCTCTCAGCATCAGCAACATGCATAATCTCAAAAACCTTCTGAAGCTCTTCCATAAAGTTTTTCGGATCCTCAGTGACACTTGAACCAGTGAAGCTTGGAGGATTTATCCTTTAGGACTCACGGATTCTAGACATATCAGCCACATCCTGTAGAACCCCTCTTTGTTGCCCCACTTGGTTGGTCACAACTTTACTCAACATTCAGATAGCTTCCCAAAATTCAGAATTGGTGACCTCTCCTTTGGGTTGCACTTCTGGGGCATTCCTCAATATTCCTTCTAGCCAGACGACCTCGGAAAGCTCTTCGTGGAGGCATGATATGAAAGATACGCGCAAACACGAGTTAGAAAGAAACGTTTATAGAGATAAACTCTATCGCACGAAATGAATATGAAAGAAGTGAGATAGTTCCTAAATGTTGCAGCCTCCTAATTATAGATGTGGCGTGCTTCACAGCGATAACTAGGACTCTACAAATACGGCTTCATAGACACCCTAGGACTCTTGAACTCTGTGCTCTGATACCAAGTTTGTCACGCCCCGAGCCAACACCCTGGGCGGAACTGGCACTCGAGAATTATTGCTTGCCCCAAGCGAACCGTTGGCCTGACTTATTACTCAGCGACACAACAAAGATAAATTCATGAAATAAACTAGAATATTATAAATGAAACAATCAACTAGCGAATAAGGCAACTCAAGTCTCAACATAAACGGACTGAAAATGAAAAGACTAATGAACTATAACTAGCTGTCTATGAAGCCTCTAATATTATAGGAGTGTCGGGAGAAGAACCCCGATCATCCTAACAACTGAAATGACAAAGAAAATATAAAAAAGATAATCTGGAAAGCAAGGAGGCTCACCAAATGACTCTGAAATGCTCAACTGGATCAACGAAGCGCTGGATGTTTATCCTGATTATCTGTATCTGCATCATAAAATGATGGAGGCGAAATGGCTCAATACATGGAATGTACGAGCATGTAAGGGGAATTCTAAAGAATAAACATAAGCTTGAACTTGATAAAAAGGAATATACTTACCTCTTCTCAACTCACTAAACTCAACTCAACTCAAGAGAATAAGATACTAGACTCAAAGATTAGATACTCAACTCAAAGATTAGATACTCAAGTCTAGGATATGATACTCAACTCAAATGTACTCAACTCAAGATACTAAAGGATAAAGCAACAATAAAAGATGCAATGTATATGGAAAGCTGTTAAAACAGTATAATAACTCAATTTGTATATAAAAATACAATATAACTCTGTGGGAGATTCTCTAACCGACAACCATTACTATGAGCTATATGATGATACAGTGTCTCGCCCACGCTGCCAGAACTTTTCTATAACTTTTCTGGATATAGAACGCCTCAACTAAGTGGATCCACTAAGCTATGCTTAAAAGCATTAAGGAATCATCTAAAAAGTATGACCCTTTCTACCCACGTTTGCTACATGGTTTATGGAGACTTGAATTATCTGAACTCGTCCCCATATCGGTACTCAATACTACTCTCAAAATTTAACTAGCTCATATGTTTAAAAACATAACTCTTTCTATGTGGTTTGAGATTATTACTCAAAAATCTATCTCTTAAAAGAGATGGAACTCAAAACTACTCATGAAAACTCATTTAAAAATCGAAGTTTCATCTCATCTTAAATGTGAAAACATTTACTCTATCGGAATACTTACTTACCATATATCATTTTGAAGAAAATGAACTTCATGCTTACTCTTACGCAACTCAATTTTCAAGTCTTAAAACAAGTTAAAAACAATTGTAAAAGACCTTTTGGAATGACTCGAATAACTCTCAAGACTTGACACTTAGCTCTACCTTGAATTTGAATTTATGGATTCAACGTTATGATTCATGTTTATGGATGATTTATAGATGTTTAAAAGTTATTTAGAGTAGTTGCAATCGATAGGAAGTGTTAGTACACTTTAGAACGACTCAGACAACTAACCGATGAAAAACGGGTGGAGGCAGACGTCCCGTATGCATTACTGGCGCGGGGCGCCATCCCCTAAAGTTCTGGGAGCACTTTTTGGCGCACTGTTGGGGCGCGCTGCCCCAGCCCCTCCCCAGGCAATTTTGATGAATTTTTTAACTCGTTTTTTGATCTTAATTCGACTAAATTCAATTCTTTTTCTCAATTTCTCTTTAGATTTAGATACCCAATACATGTACATAAAAATCTAATCAAACACAACTTTAAATCCACACGATTTCCTCAAGAATGAAAGCTGATTTCAAGAACATAATTCAAGAACATCAAACCTTCAACTTTCTAGGATGAATTCAACGCTGAAATTAACATGATTGGCGCGTGGGTGAACAAACCCAACGCTATGTGAACTCACATACCTTTTTAGGGATCAACCCTTGGCAAAACGATCTTCGATTCCGCAAGAAATCTCCAAGAACGCCTTGACTTTTCTCCTTTTCTCCTCTTCTTGAACTATTCTCAAACCATAGGCGTTAATTTGGATTGCGTAAACTGAACCAAATCAGTTTAGACCCCTAATTAATTACTAAAGATGAAATAACTTAATTGGGTAAGGAAAAAAGCAAAATTCCCCTCTTAAATTCGGGTGACTTTCCATATCCGGACAGCCCGACTTTAACCGGGCATAGCTCCCTCATACGATCTTGAAAATTTGTAAACTCAGTGGCGTTGGAAAGAGGATTCCAAGACCTTTCATTTGATACCTTATAGCCCACCTAACTCATCATGTCCTAAAAGTTATGGTCATTTGAAGTTGACCCAAAACTCACACTTAGCATAACTTGCCAAATTCCAGATTTTTATTCTTTCCAAAAATAGCTATTTCTAATTTTAGTTCTTTCTAAGGCCGGATGTTACACTGCTCCTCTAACTCCCTACAACGCTTTACGTAAAAGGTTTTACAAAAAAATCTTCCAGAAGTCATATCATCAAAATATTCATGAGCTAATACACACGAAAAACTCATAAAATCGTGTATTTTTTGTAAATTAGCACCTAAATGTCCAAAATAATGAAACTGTACGTACTGCTCCCCAACTCCCTGCGGAAGGTTCCATAAAAGTTTTACAAAGAAATCATCCGGAATCCATATCACCAAAATATTTATGGGTTAAAACTCGTGAAAAATAAAAAAAAAATTAGCTAATTTTTGTAAATTAGCCCCTAAATACCCAAAAACATATCCAACTTTGGATGAACATAGCACCATGGCAACTTAATTATTCTAGGTGTAAATCATGTATTATAACCATTATAAAGAACCTTTTAAAATTAAACAACATGTATATATACCATCACTTAATTAATTAATGTGATTGCAGACATTTTATTATGGTTTGACTAGTAATTTGTTTAGCGAAATTTCTGAAAGGTTGAAAGTATTTACCTTAAAATAGATTTATTTAGAAAGAACACATTTTAAAAAAATAAAATTATATATATATATATATATATATTTAACCATTATAAAAATGTCACGACTCAGACAGTCGTGATTGGCACCCACACTATCCCTCCGGTGGGAGAACTATTAATGCTAATCAACTAACTCAAAAGCTAGACATTTAAAGATACGGAAGCAGATTTAAATGCAGAATTCAAACAGAGTTCTCATAGACTCTAAATGTTTAAATAAAACTAACCAAATTAATGTGGAAGAACAACCCCTAGAACCTGAAAGTCCATGTACCAAAACTCTAAAATTCAACAAGTCTAAGAACAAGGGTTACAACCCCAAACTAAACAAAAGAAATGTAAAGTACTAGTCTAAGTCCGAAGAAAATGGACTAAAACAAGGAGAACTCATGGCAGCCTGGAAGAACTGGCTCACCCTTGAATTCGATCTCGATCAGTGATCTCCTAATGAGGTCTGTCAGTAGCCGCCTGAAGATGCCCTGTACTCAATAAAGAAAGAGAAAGTGTAGTATCAGTATACAACCACAGTGTACTGAGAGGATCATGCGGCTATTCCAGTAAGCAAAACATATATGAGCAGTCATAACATAGTAAAACACGCATATACAGAATATACATATATCAGTTATCGTTTCCGGAGCAATGTACAATTCCACATTCTCAATTACAAGTATATATGAAAAGTCAATGGTCCTCTCATGGAACCCATACCCAAACTGTTAGTGTACCGGAATGTGACACCCGATCCAAGTTAGTGTACCGGAATGTGACACCCGATCCAAGTTAGTGTATCGGATCGTGACACCGGATCCAATATATATGTCGGTACGTGACATCCGATCCCAATTAGTGTGTCGGAACGTGAAACCCGATCCATTCAACAAGCCACAATCACAATCACAATGTACATTCTCATAATCATACAATCAAGTGTTGATTCATGGCATACAATCATTCATTCAGACTTATCTGCATTAGGTGTGATCAATAGTGCAACATCTGCATACATACATGCATTACAGTGACGCAATTACTAACATACATCACACAAACATGAAATCAAGCCATCACCTACCTCGAAATAAATTTTGAATCCCCCTAAGGCACTTCAATCTTCCCTTTTCGAACTCTTTCCGCTTGTTCTAGGTCTACAAACAATTAATATAACGTAATGATCAATAAATTAAGGTCTAATTATTCGGATTATAACAAACTCAATAACCCAAGACCAAACCCATGATCCTAAGGTGCAGCTAGGGCTTTTTCCCACCATCAACTTCAGACCAAAACCCTCCCCAACGATAAATACCCATGAATTTACGTTCTATGGATCGAAAAATGGAATCGGGGATTAAAATCATTACCTTTAACACCAAAAGTCATGGGAAAATTCCAAGAAATAGCCTGGGGTCGTCTCCTAACTCTTAAGAACGAAGTTTGCAGAATAAAGACTTTTTTGGAGTTTATTTCCGACTTAAGTCATGATTGCCCTTTTATGGTGGCCCCCATCGCGCCACAGCGGCCCCGCCCTGGCAGGATAATTGCTGCCCTAGCGGCCTGCACAGACACAGAGAGTCAGAATTTGAGTTCCAAACTCCCATTTCACAACACAGCTTCAACCTATGATATTCAAAAACTACTCGTTCACCCTAAGATTAGTTTCAAGAGTTACACTTGCCCAAATTCGATTTTGTAAAGTCGTATGATTTCCTTAACGTCTTAGCTATTTACTCATATGATCAAAATCGTGATTAGATCTCTCATTTATTACCAGATTTCCCTAGACCTCACATGACTCAGATTTTGTCCAAATCTGGGATAGGCTAGGAATTTCTACGTTACTACTCAAGATTTTTCTGGCCCCAATTATTTCCCCATTGGATTTTCCCTACTGAAGGAATCAGGTCGTTACAATAGATACCAATTCACCCATCACTCGTCCCTGAGTGATCAACTAGGAAAGACTGGCTAAAGTAAGGGTAGAGTAGTACATGAATCATTGAACAACTGGGGATACTTTTCTCTCATGTCCTTCTCGGTCTCCCAAGTAGCTTCCTCAACCGGACGATGCTTCCATTGGACTTTCACAGACATTATTTCCTTGGTCCTCAGTTTCCGGATATCGCGATCAAGGATTGCAACTGGTTCCTCCTCATACTGAAGGTCTTTGTCTAACAAAACTGAGACCCATTTTATGATGTAATCCCCGTCCCCATGATACTTCTTCAACATGGACACATGAAATACTGGATGAACTCCCTATAGGTTTGGAGTTAAAGCCAATCTATAAGCCACAGGCCCTACACAGTCAAAAATTTCGAATGGTCAAATGTATCGAGGACTAATCTTGACCTTCTTGCCAAATCTCATCACTCCTTTCATGGGTTACACTTTAAGAAGAACTTGCTCACCACTCAGAATTGCCATATCTCTTACCTTATGGTTTGCATACTTTTTCTGTTGACTTTGGGCTGCTAGGAGCTTAGCTTGGATGCTTCTTACCTTATCTTGAGCATCCTTCACCAAGTCAACCCCCAAAGGTTTCACATCTCCAGCGTCAAACCATCCTATGGGTGATCTACATCCCTTCCCATAAAGTGCCTCAAATGGTGCCATATCAATGCTGGAGTGGTAACTGTTATTATAAGAGAACTCACACAACGGTAGAAACGTATCCAATACCCTCCAAAGTCGATCACACATGCTCTCAACATGTCCTCTAACACTTGAATTGTCCTCTCAGACTGCCCGTCCGTCAGTGGATGAAAAGTTGTGCTAAAAGTGTGTTGAGTAACCAACTCCTCATGTAATTTTCCCCAAAACTTGGATGTGAACTGCGTACCACGGTCTGAGATGATAGAAAGGGGCACCCCGTGCAGCCTCACTATCTCTTTCACATAAATCTTAGCCAACTGTTGAGCATTATAGTCTGTTCTGACTGAAATAAAAGGGGCTGACTTAGATAATCTGTAAACTACTACCCAAATTGAGTCATACTTTCCCAATGTCTTGGGAAGACCAACCACAAAATCCATAGATATCCTTTCCCACTTTCATTCTGAAATTGGCATTCTCTGAAGCAAACCTGCAGGTCTTTGGTGCTCATATTTCACTTGCTGGAAATTTTGGCACTTAGCCACAAATTCCGCTATATCTTTCTTCATGCCAGGCCACCAATAAAGTCTCTATAAGTCTCGGTACATATTAGTCACACCCGGATGAATGAAATACCGTGAACCATGGGATTCTGTCAATAAATTCTGAATCAAGTCGTCCACTCGAGGAACACAAATCCTTCCTTTAAAACTGAGCACACCCTCTGCATCAAGAACCATATCTTGTGCCTTACCAGACACTGTCTTCTTTCTAAGTTCGTTCAAATTCTCATCCTCAAACTGTTTGGCCTTGATCTCCTCAACGAATGCGGCCCTAACCTCAATACTAGCTAACAACCCACCTCCTTCTAAGATGCCCAACTGCATGAACTTAGACTCCAAGGTTTGAATTTCCTTAGCCAAAGGTCGCTTGGAAACACCCAAGCAAGCTAGACTACCCATACTCACCGCCTTTTGGCGTTATGCGTCTGCCACCACGTTATCCTTAACCATATGATACTGGATGGTTACATTATAATCCTTGAGTAACTCCATCCAGCTTTGTTGTCTCAGATTTAGATCCTTTTGAGTGAATACATGTTGTAGGCTACGGTGGCCAGTAAATACCTTATACTTGATACCGTAAAGATAATGCCGCTAGATCTTAAGGGCAAATACTACCGCTTCAAACTCCAAATTATGCGTCGGGTAGTTCCTCTCATGTACCTTCAGCTGTCGCGAAGCATAAGCTATGACATTCTTATCCTGCATCAACACGCCACCCAAGCCCGAATGTGAAGCATCAAAATAAACAATGAAATCCTTACCCTCCACCGGTAGTGCAAGAATAGGTGTTGTGGTCAAGAGAGTCTTGAGCCTTTGAAAGCTCTCCTCATATTTTTCAGTCCATTCAAAAGGTACCTCTTTTTTGGTCAACCTTGTCAGATTTGTTGCAATGGAAGCAAAGTTCTTCACAAATCGATGATAGTAGCTGGCAAGCCCCACAAAACTCCTAATTTCAGTCATAGAACTAGGTCGGACCCAATTCTTGACTGCTTTAATCTTTTGGGGATCTATCATTACCCATTCCCTTGAAACTACATGCCCTAAAAGGCGACCGAAGTAACCCAAAACTCACACTTAGAAAATTTAGCATACAACTTTTGTCTCCCAAGAACACCCAGAACAATATGAAGATGGTCAACATGATTTTCCTCACTTTTCGAATAAACCAATATGTCATCAATAAAAACAATCACAAACGAATCCAGAAATGGTTTGAACACACCATTCATCAAACTCAAGAAAGCTTAAGGCGCATTTGTCAACCCAAACGACATCACTAGAAACTCGTAGTGCCCATAGCGCGTTTTGAATGCTGTTTTTGGTATATCCTCAGGCCTAATCTTTAACTGATGGTAACCAGACCTTAAATCAATCTTAGAGAAAATTGATGCACCCTTAAATTGGTCAAAAAGATCATCTATCCGAGGCAATGGATACTTATTTCGAATGGTGACCCTATTCAAATGTCGATAGTCTATGCACATCCTCATACTACCATCATTTTTCTTAACAAACAACATATGAGTACCCCATGGTGAAGCACTAGGACGGATGAATCCTTTATCAAGAAATTCTTGGATTTGAACCTTAAGCTCTCTCAATTCTGCCGAAGCCATACGGTAAGGAGGGATGGAAATGGGGCGAGTACCAGGTTTCAAATCAAGGCAGAAATCTATATCTCTATTGTAACACCCCGTATCCAAAAGAGACCGAACCAGCGGATTTCCAGAAGTTGCAGGTGCAACCCACGGTTGCCAGCCATGGACCGTAGGGTGACCCACGGCACGTACTGGTGGTTCATGGATGGCCACCTGCAGCTCCTCCCTAGAAAGTCCAGCAAATTTGGCTAAGGGTAGACCCACGCCAGGACCTACGGACGGTAGGTCAGACCACGGTCCGTAGTCCAGAGCAGTAGGTCGAACCCCAGATTTCAACTCCCAGAACCCCATCGATGGTTGACCAGCACGGACCATGGCTCAGTCCACGGACCGTAGGTCAGTTCCATCAGTGGCCCTAAAAGTTTTAAAGTCCAGGGTCATTTGGTATTTTCCCTATGCGTTGGACCCTTAAACTACGTCGTTCAACCCCTAAACTACGTAGTTTTGGTCAGTTTGAGCCTAGTAACTTAATCAGAACTTACCTAGTCAATTCATTCTCAAAAATTTAGCAACACAGAGCAAAAGAGAAGAAAAAGTCGACCAAACCCCTTTCCAAGAACACAGCAAGGTTTCATTAGTTCCAGCCCTAAAATCGAAAGATTTTCGTGGAATTCGTCACCAGGTATGTGGGATTCCAATACTGGGTTCCTTTCACCCATTAGGTCCCTAGAATTCAGTTAGATTCTTGATTCCCTTCATATTATCTAGACCTAGGGTTTCTAGAATTTCAACAGATCATTATGAATTAGTTACTTTAATGTTCCTAATCAGATTATCATGATTTTAGTGTTGTTTTGCGTAGATTCATTCATAAACTCATAACTCTAGCTATATAGTTCTTTTAGTTCATGAATTACACACACTAGGTAAGTTTATTTCAGATATACATTCCTCAGTTACAAATGTTTCATTATCAGTACTTTAATGTTGCATTTTCAGTTAGCATGTCAGTATTTTGAGCTATCCAATATTACAGAAATTCAGTCAAAATGTTATATTTACATAATCAGTTGGGAGTAGACTTAATACCGAGTTGGACTAGGGTTCAGCGTACCAGAATAGTCCCAGAACTACGTGCCCCCGTAGGTTTATAAGTCCCCTCTGTGGGCGTTACATTTTAGTGACCACACCAGTCATGCCTCTATACCTCTGGCAGGGTATATTGGGTCCTCTCGATGGGGCGTATACATCAGACTCCTCATTTAGCTCATGTGGTTTTATGTCGGTTATTAGTAGCTCCCTCACAGTCAGATTCTATTGCATTGACCATGTTATCAGTTACAGTCAGATTTCAGTCTCAGCATGTTATAAACTTAGTCATTGGATTCAGTTAGTTCATGTTCAGTATTTTTCAGTATAGTATCATGATCATATCATATCATTGCTCAGTTATATGCTTTGTTCAGTTATGTTATTATTCAGCTTTACTCTATCCTGCATGTTGAGTACCTTTCGAGTACTGATGCATACTCTTCGCTACATCTTCTCTTGATGTAGGTCCTGGTTCTCAGCTTCCAGATCATGCATAGATCGGTTCCCGATCTTCAGCTCAGCAGTATTAGTGGTGAGTCCTCATTTTCCGAGGACGACAGACATGGTTCCTTTTCTTTTAGTCTTAGTTTTAGTTTTTGCTAGATTTAGCTGGGGCATGTCCAAGCAATTCTAGTCAGTTAGAGGCTATTTTCCGACATAGTTAAAATCAGCTTGCATTTGAGTTTGACATTTCAGTTGTTGTTAAACTCTCAGTTTTATTTATTTAGATAGTTTATGGGTATTCCCCATCATTTCAGTTTATCTCATGATTTAGCTTCCCCACTGTATTTCTTTACTTCAGTTATCATAATATGCTTATGTTATGCCAGGAGGGTTTGCTTGGGGTCACTCGTGAACCTAGGTGCCATGTCCACGTCCTGGGTGTAGCTCGGGGTATGACAAACTTGGTATCAGAGCATTAGGTTTAAGTGTCCTAGGATGTATGAAAAGTCGCACTAAGTAGAGCCCTTTTCATGGGTGTGAAGTGCACCACATCTAATGAGGGGGAAGCTACGAACTGTTTTAGGAAAGCCTCGCTTTCTTGATATTCTTATCATGCGTTGGTATGATCTCTCTCTAACTCATCGTTATGCGTTTCAGATCATGCTTCCTCGTAGAGCTAACGCAAGGAATGCTAACGCAGCTCCTCCAATCCCAAATCAGGAAGTTTCGACTGTAGAGTTTCAGAATGCTATCCAACTTTTGGCTCAGAGTGTGACTAACCAGAACAACCAGCAGGTTCTAGCTCCTGCAAATGCTAATGTTGGGTCAGCTATAGCTAGAGTTCGTGATTTTCTTTGGATGAATCTGCCTGAGTTCTTAGGATCACAGATTGGTAAGGATCAGTCCAGAAGATCTTTGGAGTGACGCAAGTGACAGGTAATAATAGGGTAGAGTTGGCATCCTATCAGCTTAAGGATGTAGCTCATAACTGGTATACTCAATGGAAAGAGAACAGGGTACAGATGCAACTCCTATCACTTGGGAATGCTTTAGTGAGACTTTTCTAGACAGGTTCTTCCCAAGAGATTTGAGGGTGGCAAGAGCTCATGAGTTCATGAATTTGAGGCAAGGAAACATGATAGTCCCAGAGTATGCACTAAAGTTCACCCAACTCTCCAGGTATGCTCCTCATATGGTTGCCGATTCCAGGGCTCAAATGAGCAAGTTTCTGTATGGGGTGCCCCAGTGTTGTTTGTGAAAAAGAAAGATGGTTCTCTCAAGATGTGCATTGACTATCGGTAGTTGAACAAAGTCACAATCAAGAATAAGTATCCCATCCCCAGGATTGATGACTTGATTGACCAACTTCAGGGTGCTAGTCATTTTTCAAAGATAAACCTCAGATCCGGTTATCATCAGCTCAGAGTCAGAGATAGTGACATTTCAAAAACAGCCTTCAGAACTCGGTATGGTCATTATGAATTTGTAGTTATGTCATTTGGACTAACCAATGCTTCTACAACTTTCATCGATTTGATGAACAGAGTGTTCAAGCAGTATTTGAACTTGTTCGTTATCGTCTTTATTGATGATATCCTCATTTAGTCTAGGAATGAGGAAGAATATGCGACTCATTTGAGAGTTGTTGTGCAAACTCTCAAAGATCGCCAGTTGTTTGCTAAATTTAGCAAATGTGAGTTTTGGTTACAATCAGTTGCTTTCCTCAAGCATATAGTATCTAGCTAAGGGATCCGAGTGCATTCTCAGAAAATAGAAGAAGTGAAACAATGACCCAGACCTACCTCTCCTACAGATATCAGAAGTTTTTTGGGTCTAGCAGGTTATTATAGAAGGTTCGTGGAAGGATTTTCATCCATAGCTTTTCCATTGACTAAGTTGACTCAGAAGAAGGTTAAATTCAGTGGTCAGATGATTGTGAGAAAAGCTTCGCAGAACTGAAAACTAGGTTTACTAAAGCTCCGATTTTGACTCTACCAGATGGTTCAGACGGTTATGTTATCTATTGTGATGCATCCAGAGTCGGCCTAGGTTGTGTGTTGATGCAGCCAAGTAAGGTTATAGCTTATGCTTCTAGATAGCTTAAGGTGTATGAGAAGAATTATCCGACTCATGGTCTCGATCTTGCAGCATTGGTGTTTGCACTTAAGATTTGGAGACACTACATATATAGTGTTCATGTATATGTGTTCAAAGACAATAAAAGCCTTCAGTAAGTGTTCACCCAGAAAGAGTCTAATCTTCGCGAGAGGATATGGCTTAAATTCCTCAAGGACTATGACATGAATATGTTTTACCATCCTGGTAAGGCCAATGTAGTATCAGATGCCCTTAGCAGACTATCTATGGGTAGTGTAGCACATGTTGAGGAAGAAAGAAAAGAACTAGCAAAGGATGTTCACATGCTTGCTCTCTTGGGAGTTCGCCTTATGAGCATATCAGATGATGGTGTAACAGTTCAGAATGGGTCAGAATCTTCATTGGTAGCGGAGGTTAAGAAAAAGCAATACAGTGATACGATATTGCTTCAACTAAAGGGTGCACTCCACCAGCAGAGAGTTGAGGTATTCTCCCAAGGGGGAGATGACGTGCTTCGCTATCAGGGTCGATTATGTGTTCCTAAGGTGGGTGAGTTGAGACAGCTGATTCTTGCAGAAGCCCATAACTCCAGGTATTCTATTCATCCAGGCGCCACTAAGATGTACCGTAATCTGTGGGAAGTCTTTTGGTGGAATGGCATGAAGAGGGATATAGAAGATTTTGTGGCTAAGTTCCTGAATTTTCAGCAGGTGAAGCTAGAACATCAGAAACCAGGGGGTATGACTCAATAGATCAACATTCCTACTTGGAAGTGGGAAGTGATCACCATGGACTTCATTACAGGCTTACCTCGTACTCGCAGACAGCATGACTCAATTTGGGTGATAGTAGACAGAGTTACTAAGTCAGCACGATTTTTGGATGTTAAGACTACAGACTCGGTGGAGGACTACGCCAAGCTTTACATTAATGAGATAGTCAAGTTGCATGGGGTTCCTTTGTCTATCATCTCAGATAGAGGTCCTCAGTTTACCTCTCATTTCTGGAAGTCATTTCAGAAAGGTCTTGGTACTTAGGTTAATCTTAGCATAGCATTTCATCCGCAGACGGATGGTCAGGCAGAGCGTACCATTCAGACATTAGAGGACATGTTGAGAGCTTGTGTGATCGACTTCAAGGGTAGTTCGGATGATCACCTTCCTCTTATAGAGTTCTCCTACAATAATAGCTACCATTCCAGCATTGAGATGGCCCTTTATGAGGCATTCTATAGGCGTAGATGTAGATTTCCAGTTGGTTGGTTTGAAGTAGGTGAAGCAGCCTTGATAGGTCCATATTCGGTGCGTGGATGGCCACCTGCAGCTCCTCCCAAGAAAGTCTAGGAAATTCGGCTAAGGGTAGACCCACGCCAGGACCTACAGATCGTAGGTCAGACCACGGTCCATGGTCTAGGGTCGTAGGTCGAACCCCATATTTCAACTCCCAGAAACCCATCAACGGTTGACCAGCATAGACCGTGGGTCAGTCCATGAACCATCGGTCAGTTCTGTCGGTGGTCCCGACGGTTTTAAAGTCAGGGGTCATTTGGTCTTTTCCCTATGCGTTGGACCCCTAAACTACGTCGTTTAACCCATAAACTATGTAGTTTTGGTCAGTTTAAGCCTAGTAACTTAATTAGAACTTACCCTAGTAAATTCATTCTCAAAAATTTAGCAAACTCAGAGCAAAAAAGGAGACAGAGTCGACCAAACCCCTATCCAAGAACGCATCAAGGTTTTATCAGTTCCAGCCCCGAAATCGAAAGATTTCTCCATGGAATTCGTCACCAAGTATGTGGGATTTCACTAGTGGGTTCCTTTCACCCATTAGGTCCCTAGAATTCAGTCATATTCTTGATTCCCTTCATATTATCTAGACCTAGGGTTTCTAGAATTTCAGTAGATCATTATGAATTAGTTACTTCAATGTTCCTAATCAGATTATCATGATTTTAGTATTGTTTAGCGTAGATTCTTTCATAAACTCAGAAACCTAGCTATGTAGTTCTTTTAGGTCATGAATTACACATGCTAGGACAGTTTATTTCATATATACATGCCTCAGTTACGAATGTTTCATTATCAGTACATTAATGTTGCATTTTCAGTTAGCATGTCAGTATTTTGAGCTATCCAGTATTACAGAAATTCAGTCATAATGTGTTATTTACTGGTCAGATCTTAATTCAACATGATATTAAAGCCAAGTTCAATTTGACGTAGAACATAATATTTATGTGAAAATTATTAATATTAAATCATGTATTTATAATTTCAAAAGGGTACGTACCTTTGTTGGTTGCAACCATGAGAAGTATGAAAATGGCCAGAAATAAATGGTTGTAGAAGAACCTCATTATATTTTGTAGAGGGAGAAACTAATTCAAGTGTGATTTTTGTGTGCTATGGATGAGAGTATTTATAGAATAATTGCTTCATAAGATTCAAAACCCTACAACATTTTCTATTCTAGGGTGCATGTGATACGCTCAGTAGTGGAGCTAAGATTTTTATTAAGGAGATTTAAAATTTGAAGCAGTAAGTACGCGATCTAGTCGAAGGAAGTTCAACGTCTACTATACTATATGTCTATATATACATTAAAAATAATTTTTATTATATATATATATATAATATTATTTTTCGTTCGAATGGGGTTCATCATGCCCCTAGATACACTATTATTTCATTACCAAATAAAGGAATTGATGATCAAAAATATATTTGAAGTATCACTATTTTTGTGTCTGTCTGTATTTCTTATTTGAACTATCTCACCAATTATTTATCAAAATATATGTTGAATTCAAATCTGATTAGACCAAGTATTTTTATACAATCGGCAAAAAATGTGTGACAACTTAATTTACTCATAAAATTTTATCCAAATGGTCATATCTGACTCATTAGTTTCGAGATGTGTTTTGATAAATATAATTGATGATAGATTAGATAGAAAACACATTATGTAATAGTTCAAGTAAAAATCTTGAAAGAAAATAATACATCTAGTATTATTATTTTTACCATTATCTCTTACTTCATTAATTAGTCAACTCTTGATCCTTGTATTTTAATTTCATCTAGTTGTATTTTTAAATCGGCAGAAAAAAAGATGAAATAAAAAGATTCTCAGTATTTGACCCTTGAAATTATTACTCCTATGTCCTATTTAGTAATTCAAGTGGATAATCAATACAACTAATTAATTTTATTTAATAATTCTAATTGGTCACAATATGGGTGAAAAATAGATTTAAATTATGGTAAATAACACCATTTATTTAACATTAACAAAGACTCGTATTTTTTTCCCAATTCATGTAACCCACTTGAATTAAATTTATATAATTCATAAAATTTATTCCAAAATAATAATAATAAAAATGTAGAGTGAAAATAGGCTGAGATATTAAATAGAGTAGGTGTGTAAATTTAGAGATGTCAATGATTTTTTTTTAAAAACAATTTGCTGAGCAATTGAATTTTAGCGAATCGATTTTATGTTTCTTATTATAAAAATAAAAAAGAAAAGACTTATATAAATTTATAATGGTGCTCAAATAACTAGGTAAGATTTAAATTTTATAAAAATAAATCAAAAAAAATTAAAGCATACCGAATATATATTTTATATCAAGTTTAAATAATTATTTTGTGTAAGGTCCAGGACGATGAAAATGGCTATAAGTCAACACATTTAATTCACACCTAAATCTCAACTCCAAATTAAAACTTATTATGCTACTCTTATACTGAAATTCGATCAATTAGTTCTTATAACATATTGAATAACTAGCTAGTTTGTTGTGTTTTTTTTCAAGTCATATATATACTATATAATTTGAATATTTCTTTAGATTCGATATTAAGATAAAATATTCAAATTTATTGTTGATAAAAAGATACTAAATATAGCAATTTTCAGCTTTCTTTTGACTAAAAATCGGGATCTAGTACTAAAAAAAAGGTTAAATTGCGGAGGTTAAACTTATAATTTGGCTGGTTAAAATTACAAATATTTCATAATTTTTTTATTCATGATAGTTTTAAGTTGTAAACTCACACGCAAGACAATTTAGGCATAAAACTCAAAAATCAAAACTCTTTAAATTAAATGTAGTTTTGACTGTTAATTTTTCATATTATGTTTCTTCAACACAAAGTTAATAAAAGTAATGATAGATAACATTTGTTGAATAATTGGTGCAAAAAATTAAATGTGATAATATCTAGATTGATGATTTTTATGTATTTAACTGAAGAAATTTGAATTTTTAATCATTTTCTTCATAAATAAGGGTAATTTAGAGTTTTCCCCAGATTTTACATTGTAACGCTAACCTATTTTCTGACTTACAATATCAAGACCACAATCCCTTATAAATACCCAGAGGCTCAACATAAAAATCAATTTTTTTTTTTAAAAAAACTTTGCTATTATCATGAATTGTTAATACAAAGAAGTTGGCTTTAAAAACTAATCTTTTTCTTATTTTTTTTCTTTGTTGTCCAGTGACTAATTTATTGTGAAAATGGCGTTGTCATCTGATGATAACGATGACAGGAAGCGCGAGATTTGCATGGAGTTGGAGAATTTGAGACATCATTTGAGGGACATTGATGCTCAGATACATGAGGCTAGATTAATAGGCAGGGCTGAAATGTTGGCTTTATTGATAACAAGACGCGAGATTCTTTATTTGAACAGAGAAGCTGAACTTGAAAATGAACTTGAGACTAAGTATAACATCTTTTATCGTAGTTACCTTTGATTGACAATTTATGTTCTTCTTTACAGGAAGATTATTAGAATTATCATGTTGCTGGTTGATTGTTGTCCAGAAAATAAGATCATAATATATGCAATAGGATAATTTTATTCTCTCTAAATGTGAAATCCTACACCTAAATGTTGTGTTTGTGTTAAAACATCTGTATTATTTCATTTTCTTTAATAATTGTCTTCACAAAATAGAGCTAAAATTTGTGTACAGACAATCGTGCTTTCAGGTTCCAGTTTTGTTTTCTTTTTTTATTACTATATGTTAGTTTTCTTGAAGAGAATAGCTAGCAAGTGCTCTGTTTTTCTCAATTATGTTACATAGTTCAAATTTCGAGAGTAAAATAATTGAATTTTAACTTTGAATTCAAGCATGAACTTTTTTTTTAAAATAAAATGTATATATTGAAAACTACGTCAAAAATACAATAATTACAATACTTGATAATTCAAGGTCTTTGAAAGACTTAGAGAATAAATTTAGGTAAAAATATTTAATTGAATCTCAAAAATTCAAAAAATGACACATAAATTAAGACAAAATTAAGCAGTATACAAACATTAATTTATTCAGGACTACATAATTAATGAGTTTGTCAATGTAATGTACTGTAGTTATGATATGTATTAATCTCTCTTTCACATCTTTGTTTGTAACGACCTGATCCCATCATTAGGAAAAAGCCAATGGGGAATGAATTGGGCCAGAAAACTTTTGAGTAGTAACTTAGAAATTCTTAGTCTATCCCAGATTTGGCGAAATCTGAGTCATGTGAGGTCTAGGAAAATCTGATAATAAATGAGATATCTAATCATGATATTGATCACATGAGTAGATATCTAAGACGTTAAGGAAACCGTAAAACTTTACGAAATTGAATTCGGACAAGTAGAACTCCCGAAACTAATCTTAGCGTGAATGAGTAGTTTTTGAATGTCATAGGTTGAAGGTGTGTTGTGAAATGGGAGTTTGGAACTCAAATTCTGAATCTCTGTTTCCGTGCAAGCCGCCAGGGCAGGAATTATCCCGCCAGGGCAGGGCCGTTGTGGCGGGATGGGGGCCGCCATAGCGGGCCAGTCGTGACTTAAGTCGAAAATAAACCCCAAAAAGGTCTTTATTCTGCAAACTTCGTTCTTAAGAGTTAGGAGATGACCCTAGACGAATTCTTCGCAGTTTTTCATGACTTTTGGTGTTAAACGTAAGGATTTTACTCCCCAAGTCCATTTTTCGATCTGTAGAACGTATATTTATGGGTATATATCATTGGGGGAGGGTTTTGACTTGAATTTGATGGTGGGAAAAAGCCCTAGCTGCACCTTAGGATCATGGGTTCGGTCTTGGGTTATTGGGTTTGTTATAATCCAGATAATTAAACCTTAATTTATTGATCCTTGCGTTATATTAATTATTTGTTGACCTAGAAAAAGCGGAAAGAATCCGGAAAGGAAAGATTCAAGTGCCTTAGGGGGATTCAATCTTGGTTTCGAGGTAGGTGATGGTTTGATTTCATGTTTGTGTGATGTATGTTAGTAATTGCTTAATTGTAATGCATATATGTATGCGGATGTTGCACTATTGATCACACCTAATGCAAATGAATCTGAATGAATGATTGTATGCCATAAATCAACACCTGATTGTATGATTATGAGAATGTACATTGTGATTGTGGCTTGTTGAATGGATCGGGTGTCACGTTCCGACACACTAATTGGGATCGGATGTTACGTACCGACATACATATTGGATCGGGTGTCACGATCCGGCACACTAACTTGGATCGGGTGTCACATTCCGGCACACTAACAGTTTGGGTATGGGTTCCATGAGAGGACCATTGACTTGTCATATATACTTGTAATTGAGAATGTAGAATTGTACATTGCTCCGAAAATGATAATTGATATATGTATATTCTGTATATGCGTGTTTTACTATGTTGTGACTGCTTATATATGTTTCGCTTACTGGAATAGCCGTGTGATCCTACCAGTACATTGTGGTTGTGTACTGATACTGCACTTGCTCTTTCTTTGTTGAGTACAGGGCATCTTTAGGCGGCTACTGACAGACCTCATTTAGGAGATGACTGATCGAGATTGAATTCAAGGGTGAGCCAGTTCTTTCAGGCTTTCGTGAGGTCTCCTTGTTTTAGTCCATTTTCTTCGGACTTAGAATAGTACTTTAGAGTTCTTTTGTTTAGTTTGGGGTTGTAACCCTTGTTCTTAGACTTGTTGAATTTTAGAGTTTTCGTACATGGACTTTCAGGTTCTAGAGGTTGTTCTTCCTTATTAGTTTGGTTAGTTTTATTTAAGCCTTTAGAGTTTATGGGAACTCTATTTGAATTCTGCATTTAAGCCTACTTCCGTATCTTTAAATGTCTAGATTTTGGGTTAGCTAATTAGTATTAATGGTTCTCCCACCGGAGGGGTTATGTGGTTGCCAATCACGACGGTCTGGATTGTGAAAAAGTTGGTATCAGAGCCCTAGGTTCATTGATCTCGGTGTACCAAAATGAGTCTAGTAGATTCTTGCGGAACGGTGCAGAGACGTCTATACTTTTCTTCGAGAGGCTATAGGACTTTAGGAAATCTCTCTATTTTCTCTTGTCTCCTTTCATGCTATAACTTGATTCCAATTGGTATCTAATCTCCTTCATTCTTCTGTTCGCAGATGGTTAGCACTAGGTTCAACGGTGTCAGGCCCGTAGCTCCCGTCAATGAGTCAGATGAGGAGTTCACATCGAGAGGTCGCGGTCGAGGTAGGGGTAGAGGAAGAGCAAGGGGCAGAGGCCGAGGA
>JAJONR010002205.1:0-134433 GCA_029582245.1 Solanum etuberosum | reverse complement strand
TAAAGACATTTGCATGAGTTATCCTTTGAGACTATTTCTTGTGTTTAAGACTTCCGCTGAGTAAGTAAGCCAGGCCAAGGGTTCGCTTGGGGCCAGCAATGGTTCTCGAGTGCCAGTCCCCCCCAGGGTGTAGGCTCGGGGCGTGACAGATGGCGTCAAGCGAACCCTTGTTCTAGCTAACTATGGTACACATAACTCTATGGGATGCATAAGGTTTAATAGATGAGCATTTAAAGAACTTTAAAGCACTGTCGGACAATATTTAACATAAATAATAAGTTTACAATAAAACATCTAAGAAAATACTGGAATTGTCTAACTCTGCCTGTCCATGAAGCCTCTAAAGTACCAAGATAGGTGGTGGAACAAGTCTCACAACAGCTCAAAAGAAAATTAGACTAAAACCAAATAACAAACTAGAGTCCTCCGGAAGCAAAAAGGTCTCATCAGAAGCTATCAGGAAGTGAAGTGATCTCAACGGGGCGCCTATTGATGATCCTAAACACTTGTATCTGTATCATGAAACGATGTAGATCGAATGACATCAATACATTAAATGTACATTATGTAATACGGCAGAATAAAACAAGTACAATAATAAAGGCTGAAGTGACTCAACTGAATCAAGACATGAATATAAAGTGAAACAATTTCAGTTTTACAATAAGGTACGCAATAAAAGTAATAGGAAAATAATACACTTTACTTTATTGGAGATTTATCTAACCGACAACCATCACTATGAGTCTAACGATGATACAACGTCTTGCCCACATTGCCAGAGCCATCATATACCTTACCGAGGTATAGGACAATAACTATAACCTATGGATCCATCCAATTTGCCTACAAAGAGGCGGTGAAAAGTCGCCTGAAAGTCGATACAATATTATCCTACGTTGGCTACGTAGTTTATGAGCTTGAGTAAAAATAGACTTTTACCCAATTTGGTGCTCAATCGTACTCCGAAAATTAATCAGTATCACTATGCTCAATAGTTCCTTTTTAGAGAACTTATCTTTACTTCACTATATTTACTGAAATGCTTCTCAGAAAAAGAATCAATTGTGCTCTTTTTTTATCAATGGCCAAATAGTACATATGAAATCATTTATGTAATTTTTAAAATCCTTTTCAAATCATGCATTTAAAAATACTTACGGATTTACTTTTCCAATTCTGAAGTCAATGTGTAGAAAAACTCATATAGAATCCTTTTTTAAAAATATGACTTCAATAAATAAGGTTAATGTAATAATGAATGCATGAACAACAGTGTAAGAACAACATGCATTATAGGAATCGAAATCTTGCTGGTTATTGAATCGGAACTCAGAATACGAATACAAACTAAATTCAGATTTCAAGAAACTGTGGGTAGAACCCTGAACATAACATTTTACTGACTGAATTTAGATGTAGGGCGTGAGGACGAACTTAGTCCATCACTATGAGTAGTTTTACATACCTGGAAGAACAACATTCTTGGTGAAACTAGAAGAACACTTTGCAAACCCTAGTTTTCTCCTCTTGGATCCTGAAGAACGAGTATGGGAATGTTAGGGTTGAATAGTATTGTTTAGGACCTTAATTAGGTGTAAAAACGATAGGATTTAGACTTAGAAGAGGTGAGAAAAAACTGAAATGCCCTTCTTAAAAATTATCGGATCGATCGGATGCCACTTACGGATCGTAGATAATCCGTACTAGCCAACCATAGGTCAAGTACTGGTACTCAACTTCTGAAACACTTTCCACGGGATCCTTCTTACGGTTTATGGGATCTTCTATGGTCCGTAGGATACTCTCGTAGGATCCATGGCACAAAAAATCATAAACACTAAAATCTTTTCTAAGGACACACTCTACGGTCCATCGAACTTTCTACGACCCGTAAGTCTTCTTGTAGGTCCATAGTTCCTTAATTTTTTTCCAAGTCTGGAATCCTTCTATAGGCACTTCCTACGACCCGTAGAAGTTTCTATGATCCGTTCTGTTGAACCATAAACACTTATCAGAGACTTGACATTTTTTCAAAATTCAAACCCCTTTCTACGATTGTCTTCTACGGATCGTAGACAGGCTCGTAGAACTGGCACCAAATTATTTTCTACAACTTTTTGCTTTCTAATCCAAGTCCCAATTTCCGAAGTGTTACAAAGCCTTAAATTCAAATTCTGATAAAAAAAACACTAAATAAATTCTTTCACAAATTGACATGTATTATTTTAACTTGATTAATGGTGACCGTAAAAATTAATTAACATAACCCTAGCATCCTCAAGATTTCATCATAAAGAAAGAAAAGTTAAATAATTAAAAATGGTTTTATATATTAGGGATAACCCTAGATAAAATGTTTAAATTATGCACATTAATAATAAATAGATTAGTTACTTAATTATTAATAATATAGGAATTAGTTACATAGGGATCAATTATAAAAAGTTTTATTATTCAAATATTAATTATTTTATCAGTGTACATATCTTGTAGTCAAGTGATCAATGCTAATTAAATCAAACAAATACTAGACTAACATATTCAAATAATTCTTCTTTCTCGTACATGCAAATCAGGTATCTGATTATGAAAATCTTAGAGATTTTAGAAAAAAGAATGAGTTGATTGTTGATTCATCCTCCCTCAAATGAGATGTATTACTCCCACAATTCATTCGTCTTCATTACTCTAAAAAATGATGTTGATTTAATTTAATCATCTTTATTTGTTCGGTTAAATTTATTCTCATGTTATAATTTTATAAAATAATCAAACTTATCTTTATTAATACAAAATAAAAGAAGAAGATATCATATGAATTAAAATTACACCTCGACATATGATTTTTGCAATGATTTGTTCAAGAAATAATCATACGTAATTATTGTAAAAGTTGATATATAATTCTAAAAGGCAACTAACACTCTCTTTCTCATTTAGTAAATTGCATTTATTAATTTTTCCTATGTTATTTATCTAACATTCATCCCAATTTATATGTCTTTCTCATAAATCTCAAACTTACACTGTGTTATTAATAGGATGGCAATGATTGCTTTAAAAGAAAATTTTGAATTCTCTGCAATGTTGTTAATTCTTCTTGTGAATTAAGGTAAATATAGAACTTTCTTCTATATTTAGAAATATCTTAATACTATTAATTTAAAGGAGCCTATAGATGAAACTTATTTTTCCTATTTTTATTAAGAAAGTCATTTTAAAGAAACTTGTTTTCCTACAAAAAGATATTTTCTAAAATATTTTGACTAATCAAATATCAGAAAAATGAAAAACATTTTAAGCCTATCGATTACCATATTGTTATCTTAAATCAGTGTTAAGGGCTGGGATGGAGTTTGTTAGGGCTAAGGGGGTTCATTCAAATGTTCTTCGATGAAAAATTATATTGTTTATATATGATTAAAATTATTTTTTTATATATATAATAGATGAAGAACATTCTTCAACTCTTTTGTGTATTTCTTTTTTCGTATTTTGAATTCATTTTGTGAAAATTCTAACTCCGCGATTGATTAGGAAGGAAATGGATTTACCAATCTCTATCATGTCTATTTATTTTATTTTGTTTTGAATTTTATATGTCTCCATAGAAATGAAGATTGATCCACTTATCAAAGCCCAATAGCAAATTGTGGTCAGTGAGGGTCAAATTTTCATTTGACAGGCTTGCTTTCTTTGATGGAAAAACTACTCAATTAAGCAAATATTTCTAATAAATATAACTATTAAATTCCACGTTATTATAAAATAATTACACAGTCACATGTTACTTTTAATTTTTGTGCGAATTGCAAAGATTCTCTCGCTAGCCTCTTTCTTCTCATTCCGTCCACTTTATACTAATCGGATTTAAATGAGCTTAACAGAATAAAAGGCGATTTGGTTTGAAAATAAGTTATGATACAATTAGTTATAATGGGATCGATTTGGTTTGAAAATAAGTTA
This sequence comes from Solanum etuberosum, assembly GCA_029582245.1. Lineage (NCBI taxonomy): Eukaryota > Viridiplantae > Streptophyta > Magnoliopsida > Solanales > Solanaceae > Solanum > Solanum etuberosum. The sequence continues at coordinate 130,464 of JAJONR010002205.1, read as the reverse complement.
TGATACAATTAGTTATAATGGATAAGTTATGTTGGGATTAGTTATGATGGGATACGTTATATTGAGATTATTTCTTATTGAATGTTTGATTTGTTGTATTTAAAATAATATGCATTGTATAAATTTTAAGAACAAGTTGTTTGTTTACAAAATTACCCTTTACTTTATTTAGTTTTTTATATATTTTCTTTGCAAGCTTTAATTATTCATTTTTAAAAATAAAACTTTCTTCTTATTTATCTTAAATATTTTTGTGTGTGCATTCCCACTATGGTACCGTATGTATTTAAAAATAAATCGGTTTTCTTATTTAGCTTAAAAATGGAATTTCCATCTTAAGTTTGTTAAAATACAAGAGGATTTATGAGAAATCAAAATATAAATAAACATAAGAATTAGTCAATAAATTCATAAATAAAAATTACATTTATATAATGTAATTTTTTAATAGAAAAATATGAAGAATTATCATAAAAATAATTAGTAGTGAATATTATTATATATGGTATTAAAAATAATGTAGAGAGGGTGGAGGTGGGGGAGGGGAATTGGGAGGACATGAGCTAATAGTTAAGATTAAGGAGGTTGAAGACTTTCAAAAATAGTTATACATAAATGTGAAAAGTGAGGTATAAATAGAGTTTAAAGGGATATATTAGTCATTTATATATTTTATCTCGGGATAAGTAGATTACTATACCACTTAAGGAGAGAGATAATTTATCCCGATATTAATTATTAATTCTGAGATAAATTGAATTCGTAATTAAAACTGTAAAATTGACCCAAGCTAGAAGTGAACTTCATACTTCGAGGTCTGAAGTTTGCACTGTTGTAATAGAACTTCAAACATGTTCATCTAAAGTTTGCACTACTATAATAAGTGAATTGCAGACTCCATTAGTAAACTTCAAACAAACAAATAATGTACAAAAAGACAAAAAAATAGAATAGTACTTCAATCCTTCCGTTTCAATTTATTTTTCTTACTTTGCTTTTTAGTTTGGTTTAAAAATATTTTTTAAAAATATGTATCTTTTTATTTTTTTCGCAACTCTTTAGTTTCAACGTTTCACCTAATATGTTTAAAACTACAAGATTAAGAACATTAGTTTAAAATCGTCAAATTAAAATCAGACAAACAAATTAAAACGGATGGAGTCTAAAATAGCACTAAGAGATTGAGTAAAAGGCATGTCCATTAGTCTATATTGCAAATGATTAAGATGAGTTACATCATCGTCACAGAGGAAGTAGGAAGTTCACTTTTTTTGAATAACTTTTTTTCACTTCTTCAAAATTATGATCTTATAAGTTGGCTCCACAACATGATCATTAAGATATCCTAATAATATCACACTATACATTTTTCAACTTTTCTATCTTTGGAGGAAAAAAGTGGATAGATTTTGCACAATTTTCTGAAAGAGATAAAGATGAAATCAAACATATGCCCTTTTTTCTCAAAAAAAAGTCTACCCTCTTCTCCCTTAGCTTTTTACACTTTTATGCAAATCTACTTTTTCTTTATTCGGTATTTGATATTCATATTGGAATTCAGTTAAATTTAGATTTGCGTCGAAAGTTCTCATATCGAAAGTAAAGCACTCGAGGTGACTCTATAACTAAGACTCGAACTTGAATTCTTTTATTATGGATGAATGAATATTTACGACTTTATCACAATCCTCGTTGGTGTAATAATTGACTATCATTATCAGTACATTTTTCAACAGTCTAATTAGTCCACTTCAATCAATTTGAAAGGTCACTCCTACATTTAGGTGCTCTTCTAGTCAAGTCTCTATCACCACATTCTTTCAAATTTTGAAGATTAAATCTCTTATAGAGTATCGAAAACACTTATTCACACTTGATATTTATGCGAAATAAAAATAATTTAATCATAAGGTCACAAATTAATGTTAGATCATCACTTAATGATGGTTAAATTATTGAAGTATCATATAACGTTAGATGAAGTTGATTTCGCATATGATCACTCAATTAACAATTATTCATGATTAGTTTACATGGTACAATCCAAATTAGTCAAAGCTTCAATGTGAATATCAGACATCGAATTACTAAGTTAATTGAACATATTGTTATTCATATAGTCTAACGGCTAATTACATGGTGTAAGTCATGTCAAAAAATAAAAAGTGCATGCATGCTCTTCCACATTGAGAATATTGTAAATGATTAAACAGTCACTTAATATTAGTGCTTTTCTTTAATTATTTTGGATTCATTCATGCGTGTGATTAGTGGAAACATAGATATGATCTCTCTCTAATTAACTATATTATTTGATAAGACTGACTAACTAATACAAACATAAGAAACACTTGAAAGAAAGTGGAATATTCAGATTTAATTTTGTATTATTAGCTGATTCCACACATATATATACAAAATATCATATGTTATAACTTATAAGATCAACATAATTGGTCCCAAAAATGATCGATCGAGACATAAAATGAGCCCAAACAATTAAATGGATACAAAGAATTCATCTAGTCGGTTTTAACAAAATTTTGAATTGACCTATGGCTATTGATTTGCCCGGTCTCAAACCCTAACAAATAAAGAATTACGATAGATTAAAGGCCAATATAATTAAAATGATCAACTTTCGACAACTATTCAACTGAACATGTTAGGTCGATGTTTTAAAAGAATTCATATAGTCGATTCTAATAAAATGGAGATGTAGTTTCTGGTTTTATTTATCTATTTATTTATTTTTATTTCAGTCATATCATATGATTCATGATTTTATACACAGCATGCAATTGCCAATTGGAATGTGTTTTCACTTTGCAATAAAGTGTGGGACTCTTTTCTTATCTTTTTCATTTCCACCACATTCAAAATCTCATTATTATGTTTCACAGTGCAGTCAATGAAAGCTACCTACTTTCATTGATTTTTTACGCCCCTCGTTTTCTTTTAGTGTTCGATATTCACACTGGAATAAATTTGTGTCATATAAGACTTATTTTAAGAAAAAAACACTCTCTAAAAGCTTGAACAGGAGACCTTTGGTTTAGGATGGAGCAATTAATCATCTTCATCCCACCATAATCCTGATTGATTTTTCTTATCCTTTTCAACTTATCGTAGATTCTTAATTTATTTTTTTATTTTTTAATTAAAGTATGATCATCCAAGGAATCAAGTGCATTTTGATGAAAGATTTGGTTACATTTTTTAATTAATAAAGAGAGATATTGTACTAATCTCCTATGTAACTACAAGATTATGGTCATCAAAGACCTATGGAGCTAGCATATTAATTAGGAGTAAATATTAATTTTTCAAACTAACCCAATTAGGAAATGTAACTGTATACTTATTATAGATGGGGACAGTTTGAGCATGAGTTTAGTGGAGCTAAGATACATGATTACGTAGAAATTAATAGGGAATTAATGTCCTATTCAAATGGAAAAATCAATTATCCAAATGATTACCTAGACAGTTTATTTTAAACCACGAGTTTCAAATCTCTTTCTGTTTTTTCTTTTTAAATTTTATGTCAAGTCAAACAATATCACATAAATTGAAACACAGGGAGTACAAATTACTGTCAATTGATAAATATGTGTATATAGGAAAGATAAATGTCTTATATTCAAAAACATGATCAGAAAAATGAGAAAATGGAATTTTTTTAAAAAGAAAAAGAAATTCATTTTACTATTTAGACGAAAAACGTATAATGATGATTTGGTATTAAGCATCGAGGGTGAATATAATATTTTACCAATTATCAAGATGGTGAGTCAGCTTAGCTTGGAGCAATGATAAAGTTATCTTTATGTGATTTATAAATTAAGCATTTGTGATAGATAATTTCTGTGATCAAGTGAGCTGCGGAATCAATGTGTTAGGTAAACTGTCTAGATTACACTTTCTTAGGGATCGTTTGGTAGAATGCATCATACGCTCTATTTGGTACTATGTTATCTATAACTAAGACATGTCAAATCATTGTATTAGCAATGCAAGGCGTTCTCAAATTTCAATATATGCATACTTAGCACGGTTAAAGACACAATTGTCCTTCTAAACTTTTTTCATATCCTTTCCAAATCAAACTATGCACAAGAAATAATCTCATCACAACTAATAATAACATTAATGATACATCACATTCAACATTATTTTTATACACCTTACTAAATTAAACAATCCCTTAGAATACAACCTTTCTCTAATTCTACAATGAATTAATATAAAATGTTTTATGTATCGAATTATCTTTTTTAATCGAGAAATAACTTGGAAAAACTGTGCCATACATTAGTACATGCTTCCAGCTAACACCATACTATACAGTTGAGCCTTGAAGTTTTTCCCATTGCTGTGCACAGTTGCCCATCCTATACAGTTGAGCCTTGATGATCATTCGTAATAAAAGATTCCTTAAATTTATTAATCCGATTAATTTAGTATTATTGTATTACGTAGGATTTACAGTGAAAAAGAAAGAATTATCATTCATTCATAATCTTGTACAATACAATGCTTCTATCTATTTATACTCAACTAGCCGACTTAGAAAGTAAAAATATCTAACTCAATTAACTACTTCTAATTATCGCTAATTAACCAACTAACTAATCCTAAAGTTAGTTATAACCACTTCTGCCAGTTGGCATCCTAGTTGGTTATTTCTGTACAATTATATACTCTCAACACTCCCCCTCAAGTTGAGGCTTGAAAAACATCAATCAACCTCAACTTGTCTATTATGTAGTGATGTTGTTGTCCTCCTAGAGCTTTAGTTAGAATGTCAGCTTCTTGATCAGTTCCAGGAATATGCATTGTCTTGATCAAGCCCTTTTGTATCTTTTCTCTTATAAAACTACAATCTATCTCTATGTGTTTGGTCCTTTCATGAAATATAGGATTCCCAGCAATCTGTATAGCAGCCTTGTTATCACAAAACAAATTCACTGGTATCTTCACCTTCATATTCATTTCTTCCAGCAGCCCTACAAGCCAAATAATCTCTGCAACTGCAGAAGCCATACTCCTATACTCAGCCTCTGTTGTACTACTTGATACAGTCTCCTGCTTCTTTGACTTCCAAGAGACTAAGGATTTACCCAACTTCACACAGTAGCCTGTCACTGACTTCCTTGTTACTGCACAAGATGCCCAATCATAGTCACAGAAGGCATTTAGTGTATCATCCTTGTCATTACTCAGCAAGATTCCCAAACCAGGATTCCCTTTTGATCAACCATGTCTTCTCCTGTTCAAGTTGATCAAAATGAAATTGTTGATGATGACCTGACAAGTTCAGTTAAAAAAGATGATGATACTAATTCCAAGTCGTCTTCAATTGGTGTGTTGAGTCATGGAGATGTTGGTGATGATGAAGATGGCGAAGAAGCACAAAGCAAGGCTGTTTGCTCCAAGTTTTGTATGAACTCACGAGATTTATCACAGGAACAAGAAGGAGGAGGAACCAGAGACTCATATTCCTTCCAAAGTTCACTCAATCTCGAATAATAAACTGAAATTGTAGAAGTACCTTGAATCAGTGTCGCGATTCTTCTAGAAATATGATAGATTTTGGTGGGATTCACTTTATCGAATCGCTCCTTGAGATCCGCCCATACTTTGTGAGCATTTGATGAGTACACAATGCCATTAACCAAATCCTTCGAGACTGAGCTCATGATCCATGAAAGTACAACTGCATTTACGCGCTCCCATTGGTGAGCCATCTGACCTTCATACATATCCTTCCTGCAAGTTCCATCCACGAAACCAATTTTGTTCTTTCCTAACAACGCAATTCGCATCGATTTACTCTAAAGGTTATAATTCTCCATCCCAGTAAGAACACAATGAGCTAAGTTTACACCTGGAATATCTGAACTCTGTAAGAATAAAGGATCGAATGAATCGAAGGTTGATCTCAGAATTTAGGCATTTCCCGATCTAGTAGCATCAGTCGATGATTCACCCCGCCATTGATGAAGACTTCACAGAATCAAGGAATTACAGAGCAAAGAAAAGCTAACAATCTAAGAAGCTGTAACCGCCATTAATGGCTCTGATACCATGTTAAAACTATGCTTGAAGGATGAATATAGACTGGAATAAGAGAGGGAAAGATTTACAGTGAAAAAGGAAGAATTATCATTCATTCATAATCCGGTACAATACAATGCTTCAATCTATTTATACTCAACTAGCCGACTTAAAAAGTAAAAACATCTAACTCAATTAACTACTTCTAATTATCGTTAATTAACCAACTAACTAATCCTAAAGTTAGTTATAACCACTTCTGCTAGTTGGCATCCTAGTTGGTTATTTCTGTACAATTATATACTCTCAACAGGCACGTAGGCGGTGAATCGGGTTGAAAGTGAAAGCCGCCAAAAACTGGCGGAATGCTCTCGAAACCAATTCACTTGAGTGCGATAGAGGAGAGTGAAATTTCGTGTGTAGGGGTGAAATTCGGAGATCTACGAAGGAACGCCAAAAGCGAAGGCAGCTCTCTGGGTCTAAAACATATAGTTATTTATATACAATCTAGACAAATACTTTCAAAGGTTGGGATGATCGGGTTGTCGGTTGGTGTGGAGAGTGGGGGTGGGTGTGGATGTTGAATTGGAGCGTGGGGTAGAGATGATACAATGAACATAAAACACTATTCACTAAATTTATTTTCACTATTTGTATTAAGAAAGTCATTTTCATAATTTCTTAAAAAACTTATTTTTCTAATTTTTTTAAAAAATATTTTGATTAATTTAACATGAAAAAAAAATTCATCGGAAAAAAGGGTTTCCCTACTACTGCACACCTAACTCATTTATTTTTGTCCCTAAAGATTCTTTCATGAGTCTCCTGACCAACGTCTTTGATTTGATTTTGATTTTATAAAATGATATAATGAACAAAAGACAAAACTTATACTAGTTATTAATTTATTATAATTGCTTTTTTTCCATTCGATGGTTTTTATTAATTTTTTTTTTTCGTTACCATAGGAATCAACGAAGAAGATGTTTTTGATCAACATGAGTTATGGTGCAGTCGTGTGACTATTTCACCAATAATTAGAGATCTCAAATTTCAGTTTTAAATATGAAGAAAATCTTGTTGGGACGTCATTTTCGAACGGGACCTGCTAATTTTGATTTAGTCGGACTTCTAATACCGAAGAAAAAACCAAAATAAAGAAGAAGATGCGTTGCATGTCACAATTTTTTTAATATTAAACAACTGGCATTATTATAAAGAGAAAAAATTAAAAATAACTGGCATTATCACATGCTTTTCTTTGTACTAATATGGGAAGAGGCCAACAGCCCAAACATGAAGCCCAACATTGCATGGCTTCCAAGTATGTTATTCTCTGGCTCTCCTCTGCAGATATCTTAGTTTGCTGCATTATTACAGAAAGTGTTTGATAAAATTTAATAATTTTAATATAAAATTTTAAATATTTTTAAAAAAATTAAATTTGTGTGAAGTTAAAACTGAAAATGAAGTTTTAAAATGTATTTGGTTATGATTATTTTAATATATTTCGCTTTTCAAGAGATAAATAAAACATGACTTGTATTCATAAATAAATTTTATAAGCTATAAGAATATTTAATTGTACCAAACAAACATATATTGAAAAACCTTCATTGACTATTCCATGAAGTCAATGAAATAAATTTTCGTACCAAACACACCCCTAAAATTTCTATTATTCCATTCATCAAGTGAAACTAAATTTTGAATCGAACTCTGTTTCTGTTAAACTTTTTTAAACAAGGCCAAAATTTAAACATAATATTGAATATTTTATTTGTGTAAATTACTTTTAAAAAAATAATTAAAAAGGCGAACTCATTATTCACCAAACTTCAAATCATATGTGTGATCTTGATCAAGTGAAGTGTATCAAGAATAAGAACAATCAGGTATTGATGGAAGAAGTACTTATTAGAAGGAGACGTCTAACAGACTTCTATAAACTCTTGAACAAAGAGATCAGGGCAAAGACATTATATTGAGAAATTTCGAATATCCAAAGAGGTATTGTAATTATGATTATCCTATATGTATAAAGGTTATTGAGGTTAAAAATGTTATTTGTAGAATGTATAGGGTTAGAGCGATCAGATCAAATGAGATTCCGAAGAATTTTGAAAAATCACGGGTGGGACATATATGGAGTGTCTGACTAAGATGTTAATATATATATATATATATATATATTTTCATTTCGATAATCATGATACTTATCATTTTTCAAAATCAGATATACGATAACATTGTCCATCAAAACCGTCATAATTCTCAACACACTTTATTAAACACTAAGCTACACCTTCAAATATGTATTTTCATTTTAATAATCATAATACTTTGACTAATTTCACGAATACATATCACCTCTCAATAACAACAAATATATAAGATAATTTTGTCCATCAAAACTGTCATAATAATTTTCAACTCACCCTTGAGTGCATAATACACCCTATATTTTTTGCAATCCCTTATATTCCAATTTGTCCTATTTGCCCCCGCCAGATATGATTTCCATAAGCTCATAAATAAAAGAATATAAGATACCAACAAAAAATATGGAGGACTTGTCTTGTACTATTTAGCTTATACACTTGTTCTCTTCAATTCAATTAAAAATCTCCCCTTTTTCCTCCTTCTTCTTCTTCCTCCCCCCTGTTCCTCCAAAACCAAAAAACCCCTCAAAAACTTCCACCAATTTCCAAGATTCAACAACAAGTCCATTTTCAACCCATTTTACTAAATACCCTTTTCAATGTTGCCCTTTAAAACTCTCCAAGAGGCAGAATCCGCCATTGGAAGATCCCTTACTACTGCAGAAACCATCTGGTTTAATTACTCTGCTAATAAATCTGATTACTATCTTTACTGTCACAATATCCTTTTTCTATTCCTAATCTTCTCTTGTGTCCCTCTTTATTATCTTTTCCTTGAAATTTTCTTCAGAAAATCAATCCAGTCATACAAAATTCAACCAAAGGTCAATCTTTCTTTATCTGATGTGTTTAGGTGTTATAAGGTTGTTATGCGCATGTTCATCCTTGTTGTTGGTCCTCTTCAACTTGTTTCTTACCCCTCTGTAAAGGTACTTACTTTTCTCTTACTTTTAATGCTTTTTTTAACTTAAAAAGGTGTCTTTTTTGTAATGTGTTTGATGGAGTTTTGTTGAATCTGAAAAGGGTTTTTTTTTTTTTGTTGATCTTTGGATCGATGGTTTCTAATTTAAGACACCCATTTTGATCTTGTTTATTCTCCTTTTGAAATTGGTTGTGCATTGTCCAGTGTGTTTGATTAAGTTGTAAGTAGACTAACCGGTCTTGGGTTCGAGAAATCGGAGCACCACCCTTAAATGGGTCATGCAGTGCGTGATCCGGATTTAGTAGCTCCAATGTGGGCACTGGACACGGGTGGGAAACCAAAAAAAAAGTGGACTAATTCAGGGAACCCCCAAATATTATTGACTATTGGAATCAAATAGACTCAAATAGAGCTCAATGGATATTGAAGATTCAAATTCAACTAGCTTGGATCGATTTGTTGTTTGTTTGATTTGAGTTTTTCACTTTTCAGTATGGGAGTTGTAATTTTTTGTGTTAATTTTAGATCAAGGATGTGAAATTGAGATACCCAGTGTGATCTATTTTGTGAATTTTTTGCAATGTAGATGATTGGGATTAGAACAAGTTTGCCCTTGCCGTCGTTATGGGTAATTCTGTTGCAGTTGGGAACATACTTTATAGTGGAGGACTATACTAACTATTGGATCCATAGGTTCTTGCATTGTAAATGGGGTTATGAAAAGATTCACAAGGTTCATCATGAATACACAGCTCCAATAGGCTTTGCTGCGCCGTATGCACACTGGTTAGAAATTTTGATCCTCGGGATCCCCTCGTTTCTTGGGCCCGCTATTGCGCCTGGTCATATGATTACATTCTGGTTGTGGATTGCATTCAGACAGATTGAGGCTATTGAGACTCACAGTGGGTATGCACGCGTGCTCTTTTGCTTTTTGTTTTTTCACACTATGGTAGTAGTACTAAAAAGTTACTTTTTTGGTGATTAAGTGTGTGATTATCTTCTAGTATGATAATTTGACCAAATCATGGGTTAACAGTAACAACTATCTCTTTATCCCTTTTTTTGTTCACTGTTTGCTTTTTTGATCTCTAGATGAATCTGTATGCAGTGAATGGAATTGCATGAGATCTCTTTTTAAGTGAAACAATAGCTTTTTCCATAGAAGGATTAAAAAGTTGTCTTCTTCTGTTCTTTTCTTTCTCAATTTCCACATAGGTCCTTTCCCTTCTTTTTTTCCCCCCTTGTCACTGTGCTAATTTCTATTGCTTTTGGTAGATGGGCTTGGTAAGGTCTGTGGCAAAAGTCTGAATTGTGATATGCATCTTGGACATGTAAAATGGTGCTTATAGTATCTGGTTTTACTGTTAAGATGTTCTTTCACAGAAATAAAATGCAATCCCTCAGAGAGTCTAGATGTCAGTCACTCTCTGCGTTTTGTGATATCTTTTGTATTATATGATTAAAAAAATGTTAACTGTGAGGTCTCACGTTGAAAATCTTACGGATACAAAAAACACTAGATGATTTCTTGTCATCTCCTAAGCTTTGGTGGGCAGAGTTACCCAGTACTTGTGCTAATGGGAGCTAGCAGGTAGCCGGTACTTGGTGGAATAGTGGAGGATGGGCACACCACCGTCATCAAAAAAGGAAACAAAAAAAAAAGAATTAACTTAGTGTAAGATCCCATAGTCCTAGGCAGTAGCTTTGACTATATTCTTAGGGGTTTCAAATGCTCTATTCTTGGATTGCCACACTAGATTAATTTTATCTTGTGAGCCATCTTTGTTTTTGTAGGAATGTAGTAAGTGCTAGTTACATTGAACTTTTTACATCCCATCCGTTGTCATTGGAATAGATGTAGCATTTTGAGAACCATGTCTTGCTTTTAATTTCAGTTTCTTCTCTGATAGCTAGTTCCATTTTTGACATCTTTGGCCCTGCAATCATGATTAAGTACTGTGGAACTAAAGTTGGAGATAACAGTTCATTTTGCTTCGAACTTGGGACAAGAATTGATATCTTGGTATCGAACTTAAAGATGCTGATAACTTAATAAATCTGTACAAACAAATGCTATATTTAGATGTAAAGACTACTAATTTCTTAGTCATGGAAGATGCATGCAATATACGTATATATTGCAGAATGCACCACTTGAAAAATATTTCTAGAGAAATCTTGTCCAACTGGTTATCTTTGGATATGATCTCAACTGGAGTTTTGAAAAAAAGAATTGATAAGGTTATGATCTAGAGTCTAGACTGGACTTAAAGCAAGCAAGATTTACAAATAGTTGTCGAAGTTAGACAAATCTCTCTATTTTGAGGGACTGTGCTTGGTACCACTTAACAAACCAACAATTTGCAAGTGTATGCTATGCATGTAATAACTACTATCAGCTGCCTGAAAAATATGATAATAGTGTGTTAGGAGTAGAAAAAATGACTCTTTATGTCTGTATTTCGATGACAATATCGTTGTTTGTTATTCAAATGTTTTCTTCTTGCATTTGTTGACATTGCAAGATGCAAGGCAATACTCAGAACAACAAGAGTTTATTTTTTAAACCTTATCACATAAAATTGCTTCTCACTGAATCTTTGTTGGTCTGCTAATTGGACAACTAAAAACTTTGTGTTGCTTATTGATATAATGTTTAAAGAATAAGATTTATGTGGTGGTCTCAATTTCAACAAGTTCTCTTTAGTTGCAGCATCTCAAAGTAAAAAAATAAACAAACGGAAGTGATGCTTATTCGTCGATACTAAATATTGGAGACTATCGACGAAATATTATGGGCTGAGAAGTGACAGAGACACTTCTCTTTTGTGACAATGTCTGTTGTAAATGTAATCAATTTTGAACATTTCAGAACTCAAAATGTGGAAGGTGGCATAATTTAGCATTCATAGTCATGTTTAATCATTCATGTATCCAATTAGGACTTAGGAGTAGCAGGTGAATTATTGCTAATCATGTTATCTGGGATCATTTCTTTTCATATTAGCTTGTTTATTTCCTTAGAGGATTATTTCTTTTTAACTGCTGGGTTGAGAAATTGATGTAGTCAAGCTTACAATTGAGTGATCACTTAGAACTAAGGATTCCACATCTAATCTAAATTTAGCTTGCTTAGAGAGCCCATTAGCTGGTCTTAAAATATTTTCAAGAATCTCTTTAATTGCTCAGTTTAGCTGTATATCATTGAAATCTTTTGCTGGCAATATTGCCAATGTTTTATGTAGAGAGTTCTTTTACATTGCTCCTACTTCACACATGAGTTAGTATGGTGATTGAGGCATGTTTTAACTGATCTATTTTCGTCATTCTTTCAGATATGATCTTCCTTGGAGTCTCACAAAGTATATACCTTTTTACGGTGGAGCAGATTACCATGACTACCATCACTATGTTGGGGGCCAAAGCCAGAGCAATTTTGCTTCAGTTTTCACCTACTGCGATTACATATATGGAACTGATAAGGTGATTTCGGTATTGTGGGTGTTTATTTTCGGGTTACAAGTTCCTTTTGTAACCATACAGATTCTTACACTATGCTGCTTCTTATCTCACAGGGCTATCGCTATCAAAAGAAGGTCCTCCAGCAGGTATTGCTACTGTGACTGCTTTTCATTCAGTAGTTTTAAGGAAAAATTGCTGCCTTCTTGGATATTTCATTATATAAACACTATATTGCTACCTAACTAATGGTTGTTACTTGTCGTCAATAATGAAACTAATTAGCTTTTTCCATATGATTCAAGTCGATGAAGTTGTAGGCATTGATGTTTATTTTTGAAGCCGTGCTTCTTTGCCATAATGATGTATGCCTTTTAGCTGATGATGTTGTGTTTCCGCAGTTAAAGGGAGCTTCAAATGCCAATGGTGAACAAAATGGAGGTTCAGCGACATTTGCAAAAGATTTCAAAGATGATTAAGTCCTAGATCTCCTAAGGCCTTATAGTGTAATACACTCGGACGCATCATTTGTTTTAGGTTGACCACATCTGCTGTTCAGAATGTGTTAAAGCAGTAGGTAGGAAGTTTACTTTATGGTCGCTTACGAGTAACTACCTCTAGAGTAGTGACTCTTTGTTGTCCATGAGTAGTGTTTGGAACTCAAACTTTGTTTGTATGCAGATAGTATTCATGGTTCCTTTTTAAGTTGTGAAATGAAGTTTAGCTTGTAGCCTGAGTGCATAACTGTTGCATCACCAGTAGGAGGTTTGATTTGCCTAATCTATCTAAGAAGTTGATTAGGCAATAGATTGCATGTAGGGTGGACTTGTTTTCTGCTGAAAGTGTTACTATGCAGTTCATTTTCTTTTCAAGTGTAACAAAGAATTGCATGGTATCCTATTATGTTTTTGACACAATGCTACACTGATCAACAAGTGCAGTGTTTTTTTCTTTTTAGATGAAGGGAAGGAAGAATGTGATGACTCTTTCATTTAAGTTTTTACTTTGTTTCCCATCCAATGTTCGGTACTCGCGTTGTAGTCTGACTAGGCCTGATTCGCGCATTCTAGAGCCCATTTATAGGGGTGGTGATCTTTCATTGGGCCCATTTCTAGATAAAAGAGAATGATTGTAACAGGTTGATGATCAAAGTAAAAGTTAATTGTAACTATAATAAACCTTTTATAGGATTCATATAATTGATTTTAACTAATTTGAAATTGAGACATACTTAATTGATTGGCGTTGTTGGCCTGCTCTCAACGTCACGAAAAAGTGATAATAATCTTTGATGATACACCTTTCCAGGAAAATTTCCGTTTGCATGAGATGTTTACACTGAGGCAAATGTTCACAAATGTCTGCCGCTTAATTACTATCATGAATCTTCAAACTCACGGGCGAAAATTCATCACATTAGTCGTTATCATGAAGTTTCAAATTTCATAAGTGAAAGTCTATAACATTATCATGAAATTTTACGTGTGGAACTTGAAACTTGCAATTGGATTACATACTATATCAACTGGACCAAACTTGAGCCCAATAATTGTAAAACATCCACAATAAAAGGTCAATTTCACCAACTTTCTTATTTTCTTGGGTCATTATTGCTCATTAATTCTTAGAAATTTAGAGATTAATTGTAAGTAGTGGTTAAATTAAAGTACCAACAAAAGTTTCAAATTCTTCCACAAAGGTTAGATATTTAAGGTGATTTCATAGTCATTTTTTTACAATTTTGGTCCTCAACTCGAACCCCACATACTCTTATATAATGGTAGAATCATCAAGCCGGAATTGACAAGTGGTGCTTGATTGAAGCTCTAGTAAGTAGCCACGGGACACGTATGTGAGACTTCTGCGGCATACGACTTTGTTCCACTATCTCCCGAACAAAAATCTAATTCGTTAAATAAAAGTGAATGTAATCAAACAACAAGCCCGTCTAGCTCAGTTGGTAGAGCGCAAGGCTCTTAACCTTGTGGTCGTGGGTTCGAGCCCCACGGTGGGCGTTTTTTATATTTATTTTTTGGAAGATTAATTTTTCTTAATGGGCCGACCACAACCTCACAAACAATAGCCCAAACTGTTGGGTCAGTACCACTTGGCCCATAAAAAAGTCTGCTTCAGTGTCTTTACTAGGCTGTTGCAAGAAATATCCTATTTTTTATGAGCTAGGCTACGTCCATTTTGGGGAATTTACATAAATCTCACTAGTTTAGGAACTAATTACTTAGATAACTCTAGTTTGTAATATTACATATCTTATCATATTTTGGTGTCTCCAGATACGCTTAGATACGTCCTAGATTCATGTATGTAAGGATACATGGGGGTCAAAATTATGTGTAATTTGTTCTAGATACATAGTATCCAAGAGGATTCCCATGCATCTGGGATAAATAACGAATCTCCCTCGCCTCTCTCCCATCTCGCTCGCCATTTTTCCATGTATCTAGGATGCATACGAATCTCACTCGTCTCCCTTCCCATCTCGTTCTCCTCTCTCCCTATTTTTGTGTATCTGATAGCAAAAATATATGTATCCAAGTGTATTTTCTTCAATATATGATAGAAAACTCATAATTAGTGGTAAGATACGTAATATTTTGAAAGTATAGATAATAACAGTATATCTGCTAGTGAAGTATGTCTAATTATGTAGTTTTCCATTTTTTATCATGTTTTTTTATTTGGGGGGGGAGGGAGATAATTAAAACCGTTCAATCATTTTGTTTACAAAATATGTACATGTAGTATATATATATTTATACTAAATATACATATAATATACATATCAATATAATAATATATCAATGTATACAACGTGTATACTTCAGCCATATCGGTAAATTAGTTGGTCAAAAGGTATATATCCGTAACTTCCCTTTTTTTGTGTGTATTAATTGAAGAATACATTCAAATACAAACCACAAAATGATTCTTGGTTTTTTCCTATTTGTTTTTAATCAAAGAGTTCGTTGATGTAGACTTGGAATTAACTATTCTTCAACAAGTACAAGTATGGGGCTAATGTATCATTGAATTTTGTGGCCCCCCTCCCACCCCACAAATTTTTAAAAAGAAAACTATAGTAAGTGAGTAATAATAGTAGTAACCAATTATACAAGAGAGAGGGTGAGTTGCCTAGTGACACAGGTTGCTAATAAAAGAGCAGACAAAATCAGCTTCAAATTTATTTTTGTTTAAGCCAATAAGATTGTATTGATGGGCCTATTATTCAATTTTAGGCTCATTCATCAATCAACTTCAGTTTCACCTGCCTTTGCCATTCCATTTATGCACCTAAAAATGGTACACAAATGTCCCATTCCCAATTATTTACATGCCCAAAGTCTAGACTAGTAGCCCATGCTCACTTCAACTATTAGGGTTTCCTATAATAATTTATGAGGGTTTGGGTGGAGTTACAATATTAGGTACTGATTAAAATGAACCTAATAGCTTTTGGTTAAATTATGCATTCAGATACATATTTAAGATTTGAAGTTTATGAGTTTCTATAACGATAATTAGGTTAATAATACAATAGTAATAGTCAGATTCCCAGTCAAATATTTATAAGTACTTGCAGAGGCAGAGCTAGCTTGGGGTCAAGGGGTTCATTCAAACCTCCTTCGATGGAAAATTATACTATTCATATATGGTTAAAAAAAAATCATGTATATATAGTAGATGTCGAACCCCTTTTGCCTAGTTCATGTGTTCACTTCTTCAGATTTTGAACCCTCTTAGTGAAAATCCTCCCTCCACCACTAGGTACTGGTTGAAATTTAATCTCATCATGTACTTGTCTGCATTTCTAAAAATTTACATGCCTTTGTTAGGTTGAAGCATGACTAAAAACTTTGTTTTATGAATAAGTCCTACTCAAAAGAATTTGGGACTTTTACATAGTTACCCAAGGTTGTGTAAAAAAAAATTACTACATGTTTATACCCATTCACAAAATTCGCACATACAACTTATTAACTTTATACGTTGAGGTATACGATTTACATAATTGTATATCCAGAATCTGGTATACAACATGAAGAACAGGTGAATATATATATATATATAATCATAGTCATTATATTGTTTCATGACAATGACATGCAAATTGCAAATCATGCTATGAATTGCTAATGTTTTCCAGGTGATGTTGTGTCTGTGGATTAAAATAAGTGATGTCATTTTCTAGCATCTCGGAAAATACTAAATTATTATTAGGAGAATACAAACAATTCACGTGAACGACAGTATTTAACTTTTACTCAAATTATGAATTTGTATTAAAAGATTCACTAAATGTATATATGGATATTTTGATTGTGAATCGATTATTATTGTATACTATTAATTTGAAGTTACTGTCAGAACTCATAAATTTTAAATCATAAATTCGCCTCAGAGAAAATATTTTTGTATCATTAATTGATTTACTTAGTAATTTGTTTTACGGTAAGATTTAATTTTAATATATAGTCTTGAAACAATAGGCTTCGTGTCAATCACATTCATATTTATCGAGTCCAATTAGTACGTTGATGTATAAATCTCTTTTTTCTATGTGACAAAAAGAAATTATAAAATAATCTGCATAATAATCAACAAGAAAAGACATAATCTTTGGTGAGTTAATTTGTAGATATCTGATTAAAGGGATAATAATGCTTTCGATTCCTTAATTATTTGACAAATCTAATTTTGCTAAATGGTGATATTCAACTTAGCACATTTAGCTCCTAAGTACACTTTTTGATCCATCAACGTAATTCACGAATGATCACTTAATTTTTATTTTATTATATCAGAATTATTAAATAATATTTTGTAACAAAAGAAAGTCACTAAGACTTTAGTCGTTAACTAGGTTTTGCAACAAAAAAGTCTCTTAATTTTGCTAAAATATCACATAAAATCACGAGAAAATAAATAAGAATTTTTTTAATGATATTTAGGTGAAGTTAAGTGACATTTTGAATACTAAAAATTATTTAGCAACTAATATGACACTAAGGCAATATAAAATAATCTTTTTGTAAGAAAAATATTTATTTAATTTTGATGCAATAAAATAACAATAATAATCGAGTGACATCCGTGAAATTACTTGTCAAAGTGACAAAATTTCATTGAAATTACATGTATGTAATCTTTTGTACTAAAATTTTAATTACATGTATGTAGAAATTACTCAATCAATAAGCTTTTAATTAACCATTAAAAACTCATACTATTGTTAATTGATATTTTTTTTCCATAGGTAATATGTCCCAACTCTTGAGAGCATTTCTTGGATTTAGTTTTTTTTCGAAAGTAAACTCTTTATCATTTCATAGGAGTAAGGTCTTCATATACATTTAATCTTTATCAAATTTTAAGGGGTCATTTGGTAGCTGGTTAGAGTTATGCATGTATTACTAATTTAGAGATTAATTATCAGTGAATCTATGTATTATTTTATGCAAGTATTAGTTATGCACGAATTAGTTATTCCACTTTCTATCTTGCATAAAATAATCATAAGTTTTCTCATAACTTATACATATATTAGTTACACGGATTTTTTAATTGTTAATCAAACGTCGTATTAATTTTATACATTTCATATCTACCTATCAAACATCGTATAAGTTATACGAAAACTAATACATGAATAATTTACTTCTTATCCTGCTACCAAACAACCTTTAAGTCCCTAGCTATGAATTTTAAGAGTACATTGAATATATTGTTGTTGTGGTAATAAACCATCAATACATCACTCTAGATAACAATAATAATAATAATAATAACAATATATTATTATTATTATTATTATTATTATTATTATTATTATTATTATTATTATTATTATTATTATTATTTATAAACAATAAAAGAAAGTGACATCCAGGTGGAAGCAAAAATATGAGAAGGGCTCATCAAGATTTTATTGTCCTAAAATCATGTGGTGATGGTTTTTCCATTTTATTTTGCTTTCTTCACTCATTGGCCATTTCATCCTTTTTTTCCCCAATCTACCTTTTAAAAAGTTAAAAGAATTATACACATCCACATATACTATACTTTAATTATTATATTTTTTTCATAATAATTTCTTAGGCTTTATTATTCTTTAGCTTTCCTTTTCTCTTTTTCTTTTTTCTTCCTCTTGGGAGACATCTACAAAGAATGTTGCCATCTCAATCTTAACCATACACATGTTTTTATTAGAATCTTACATAGTATACCACCTATGTCATTATTATATTTTTCTACTTTTACCCTACTAGGTAAAATAGCATTCATAGGTTAATTATACAGTTCTTTAATCATTCTAATATGTAATCATAATTCTTAGTTTAAAATACGTGGAGCAATATTGATTTTACTCATTTCCTCTTATTTGATGTTACTTTTTATAGGAATAAGTATGAAGTTCAAAGTATTGATTAAATTTTAAAACTTTATAAAACCTAGTGAAAGAATTATTGGTTTTATGTTTTTTAAATTAAAACCAACTTATTTTTACATAAAAGATTTAAAAATAACATACTAGATATCTATTTTGATTAAGAAATATTTGAGATAAGGTGGGAGTAACTTTAGTGGTGGATAAAATGAAAGAAGTGAGACTGAGATAGTCTAAACATGTGAAGAAGAGATGCACAAATGACCTAGTGGGAGGGCGTGGGAGAATGATTATGGTGGGTATGAGGAGAGCTAAAGGTAGACTGAAGAAGTATTGGGGAGAGGTGATTAGATACGATATGACACATCTGCAGATTACTGATCAAATGACCTCAGATAGGGGTTACGGAGGTTGAAGATCAGATAGAAGATTAGTAGATAGTCAAGCGTTATCTACTCTCTTATTCTTCGATATTATTATTACACGTGTTCTCTGCTTCTATTAACATATTAATTGTGTTGTAATTATTATTTTTTCCCATTATTTCTAGCAAGACTTCATCATGATCGTATTTATTTTTCATACTTGATTTTGATATTCTTTACTTGAATTGAGAGTTCATCTGAAAAAACTCTCAACCTTCACAAGATAGATACGACTGTGTATAAACACTATCTTCCAAAACCACACTAGTGAAATTATAATATATTATTATTGTTATTGTTAGTATACAGGGAATGTATTTTGAGTCTTTTTTCTTCTATTCAAATTGTAAAGACTCAATTTATTTATTTTCAAGAAAAAGTTTGACTAGTTAAATAGATATATGAATTCTATAACCCGGATTTCTGTTAAATAGTATATAAACAGAAATACTAAATATTTTGATAGCAAAATACTAAAAAGTGTCACATAAATTGAGCGAGTAATATTATTTTGATCATGAACTGATAATTATTAGGGGTGATCATTTAATACGCGAATTAAAGTATTCTGAAATTATAATTTCTAGACTCATTTAACCTATTTAGGAGATAGAATAAAATAATCTCAAAATAGATATGATTAGATGAGTTATTTCAAGATTATAATAAATTTATATTGTCAATCAAATGAAACCGTAAATTTTATCTCAAATTTAATTTTAAAACATCTCATTTGATCTGATGTACCACACGACCCCAAGTGGGATATAACAGTACAGTATTATATGTGGAAAAAAAGTAAAGTTAATTATATCCCACCTAAAGTTAATTTGACTATTAGATGATTGAGGTTTCAACAAATTTATATGTGACCCGACAAAAAATAAAATAAAATAAATAGACAGATTGTTTTATTTTGACTATGTAATTGAATGAGTTTTCAGAAAATTTGTAACTCATTGAAATTTACATCATGACTACAAAAGAAAAGGTCAACAATATTGAATTTCCAAAATTTTGAATTCCAATGGAATTTAAATAAGACGATAAACTTAGTCTATAAAAATATAGTACACATTTGATTTGGACGATAGGACGAGTTAATGACTAGTCATTTTAATAACTTAAATTTATTTTGATTCACAGCTTATCAAAAATTGAACTAATTTGCTGCAAAGTATACCATGACATGTGAAAAACTTTGTTAATTAGTTTTTAAAATATATTTTTACATATCAAATATAACTATAATACATAATTAAGCATTTCATTTTGTCCACAATGAAGAGTCTTCTCAAAAGATATAAAGAAGGGCTATGTTAATCAAGGGGGATAGGTGTTTCTCCATTTATAGGAGCAAAAAATTGATTTTGATGTAGACTTGGCACAAAAGTTATTTTTGAAAATTCCCTAGTTGCTATAACCAAATGCTCAAGTTCAATGATGCTAAAGTATGAAAAAATAAGACTAAATAAATAAAACTTAGCATAAATGTCAAACATTAATTCTTTTAAATGTTGATAATTGAGAGTTAAAAGTGGAAATGAAATCACTCTTAAATTTTTAATGGACAAAGATAATTCAATTACATTTTTATAAGACATATACATTGGTAATCGATATTGAGCTGCCTCTTGGTTTATAAGAAATTAAAGTGTTTAATCAACAATGGATCATATATGTAAATCGAAAATATCTAATAACCACATTTGCTAAATGATACAAATAGCATGCATTGAGAATAAATGAAAAAAGAGTTTGAGATAAATGAAAATATTAAAAGAGACGAAGTAAACCTACAATCACATCCTATCTTAACGGTCTCTTATGTTATTAAGAACATAAAACACCAAGTTGATTGAACATCTTAACTCCAAGCTCAACAATATCCGATCACTACAACAAAAATGATTTTTAACGATTATAAATATAAATATTAACAGAGAGTGTTAGAGTTTTTATCGGCATTAGTTAATTGTTATTGGATTTAGTATCGCTATTAATTTTAGGGACATTTACAAAAAAATGCATAGTTTTAACGACAATTAAACTATCACCTTTAATAAATTGTCGTTAACGATCATTTTTGATGTAATGAATAAAATAAAAACATACAAATAATTTTTTTCCTTTGTAGAGAAAATGTACACATGTATTTTTTTTTTTCTTTGCATAAGTAGATATTTGTAAAATCGTCCGTATAAAAAATCATTAACTTTTTTTTTTTGATCAAAAGGATTGATATATTAGAAATTACTTAATGTCAAGCATATTGTTTGATGCTGCAAAAACAGAAGTTTGGGCCGTGGTATGGCCAATTACATAGTTACTACTAGGATTGAATTTCCTTAAATACATAGTTCCCGCAATGTCTGTCCAAGCTACCAAGTTAGTTTTTTTGCACACATCGAGGAAACTAACAAAAAGGCTGGCTTTCCAAAGGTACTTTGCTTCATTCCTTCCTTGCTAAGTATATCCGTCACCTTGTTCTGCTCCCTAAAAATGTGCGTTGGCATTGCTGCTTTCACCTTCTCCATTGCATGAGGGGAGGATGAAAACCTCTTATCATTAAATATATAAAAGTGAATCATATAAAATATATATTCACTACACAAAGTCACCATTAAATCATTTATAGCACTAGGAAAAAAATACATTACATTAATAAGGACTAGAAGAATGTGTGTTTTTATATATTCATTTCAATAATTGGCTCCTCGTGTGTGAATTATTTATTTTTAAAAAAGAGCAAAAAGATCAAAAAAGCCAAACCCATTAAAACTAAATCAATTACCACTGTTTGTGTCACCAACTCAAGTCTAGTACTCCTTCCGTCCATTTTATTTGTCATATTTTTTTTACGTTTTTTTAAAATTAATAATTTGAAAGATAATTTCATTAATTTATTAATTTCAATTTGATATTACTTATTGCTTCATCATATTAATCTTTCTTCATATTTGTTAAAAGTTAAAGTAAAGTTAGAAATTATTAGTTACATATATTTTGATTTTTTAAAATAATAATAATTTAAATTATTTATTTTTTAGTAAGAGCGACCAATAAAATGAATCAAGAAAATAGCTTTTGAATTTCTTTTTTTACAATAAAATAAAATAATAATGGTATTTATTGCAAGTTGATATGGTGAACTTTTTGCAGGCACATTTTTTATTGTCTGGTTTTGGTCAACACTGCTCCAAGAAAATGAAGAACAATTGGTGGGAATTATTTATTAAATTAAATTCATTTTCATGTATTATTTGTTTATTTTTTATCAACACATGAGCAACAAGGCGCAAAAAAAAAAAAAAGGAAGCCAAATTAGCTCACAATAGAAATTTCTTTTTCTAGAAAAATATTTTTAAAAATTATTAGGACAAATTTTCTTCCCCATTAGAAAATTTGAGGAGAAACAAACAAACAAACAACAAAAGGACTCTTCCTGGCCCACATGACCTTTTTCCCACTAAAGAAGGCCCATGACAGAGACCAGAAATATAATAGTAATGTTTTAAATGTTGATGAAATTAAAGTTGAGATATTTAAATATAATACATGTATTAAATAGTAAAAAAATGGAAGGAGGGGCATTCACCAAATCCAAGAATCTAACACGAATTCAATCAGGTCTTAAGTTGGTGATCCGTAACGATACGAACTCGATTCACTCTTATATCGCAATACGTTGAAATAAGTTGATTCAGAAGTGTGCCACCTTGCCTTCCGATAAATTTATAACTAATTAATTACGATAAATTAGAAAGTAATTTTTTTAATAAATATATAAATTCATAATTTTATAATGAGTTTAGTGGTAAAGAAAATTTAAAATTAAACTCATTAAATTTAAATCTTAAATTCACTCCACCCAAATGGAAAAAATCCAAAATTAAGTTTAAAAAATTCCACAACAACTCCCAATTAATGGCATGAGATTCTTTTCACTTAATTAAATTTGCTAATAACATGCCATAATTCTTCAATTATGCACATATTTTTTGGTTTATTTCTTTATACAGAAAGAAAAAAAAGATATTCATGACTCCTCATTTTTAGTATCCTCTACATTAATGAAAATTTTCCTTATATATAATATGAAAATTTTCAAATTTAGATTATAACTTATTACAATTCTTATACTCTTTTTCCAAATTTTAAAAGAGTATTTTTCACCCCACCACATTATTTTTTGCATTTGGAAAATAGTAAGTTTTAATTACCTTTTTAATGGGACAACTCTTGTGGACAAATAATAAATTTTGTTAAAGCTATTCAAAATTAAATATGTATGTATATAAGGTAATACTTTTATGAATATTTTTTATACATACCCAATATAGTAAAATGTTCATTGTATATGACTATGCTATTAAATAAATTCCTTGATTTTAAATCACTAGATAAAATAATAGTAATGTAAATATTGAAATTTTACTTTAAATTATTCAATTTTGTGTAATATATCTATTCTATTTTCATGAGTCACACTATATTTATGCTAAATAAGAGTAGGAATTTCATGATAATTCCATGTTGTTCTATTCATATAATTTGTAATTTGAATTTATCACAATTAAATTATTTTTATATGGTAATAATTAATAAAATAAAATATTTTTTAAAAAAAAGATTTAACTGTTAAAACTTAGAAGGTTCCATTCGTCAAACAGTAAACAGGCGCCTTCTCTGTTAAGACCAAAGCCTATTCTCATCTTCTTCACTCTCTTTCTCTCACTATTTTTCACTCTCTCTCTACTTCTCCGGCACCGTTTCCGGTGAAACTCCGGCCCGGAACTTTCTTCCTGTCTCTCTGCATCCTTAAACTCCTCGAAACTTCCCATCAACAGGGGCTAAAAAAACGTGGCAAAAATCGAACACTGTGACTCAGGACCACTACAATCCAAAAAAACTTTTCTCTTCCGATTCTACCGGAGTCTCTCATGGACCACCGGCCGTCACCCAATTTCCCTCCTTTACCGGCGACATTCCCCGGATGAAAATGCATGCCTAATGAATTCACAAAATGCCCCTTGAAAACACCAAATTTACATAAAGCTTTTGCATTTTGATTTCATAAGGATTCAGCAAAAAAACACCATCATACATTAATAATTATAGGGGCTTTTCTGGTATTTAACAAATGGCGTCTGCACCAAATACAACTACTGCTTTAGCTACTGTGGAATCGACCGTCGGCGTTGGCGTTGGCGGCGGCGGCGGCTCAGCCGATGAACTTAATGCTAAGGCAGTGCATAAGAGATATGAAGGGTTGGTGATGGTACGGACTAAAGCTGTAAAAGGGAAAGGGGCTTGGTATTGGGCTCACCTTGAGCCGATTTTGGTTCAGAATTCTGATACTGGACTTCCTAAAGCCGTCAAGCTTCGTTGTTCTTTATGCGACGCTGTTTTCTCTGCTTCAAACCCTTCAAGAACTGCTTCTGAACATCTCAAAAGAGGGACTTGTCCCAATTTCAACTCTGTTGCAAAACCCATTTCGTCAGTCCCACCATCTCCGTCAACTACCGTCGCCTTGTCGCCGGTGTCGCCGACTCCGTCACATCATCATCAGCAGCAGAATCATCGTAAACGGAGCTCTTCCGGTGGTGGGGGTGGGGTACGTGGGGGTAGTTCAAGTTGTGGCGGTAATGGTGGGGGTGGGGTTGGAGGGAGTGTGACGACGTCGTATCAAGTTCCGCCTTTAGCTATTGTTGATCCATCAAGATTTGCAGTAGAGTTAGCCTACTCCCCTGCTGCTTCAATGGCTACTTCAATTGTCACTGCCGCCGGTACTGGGGGCAGTACGCCGGGAAGTGGTGGTGGTGGTGCTGTGTATGGGCAGCAGCATTTGATGTTGTCAGGTGGTAAAGAGGATTTAGGTGCTTTAGCTATGTTGGAAGATAGTGTGAAGAAGCTAAAAAGTCCTAAAGCATCACCTGGTCCAACATTGAGCAAATCCCAAATTGATTCTGCACTTGATTATCTTGCTGATTGGGTGTATGAATGTTGTGGGTCGGTCTCGTTTTCGAATCTTGAGCATCCAAAGTTTAAAGCTTTCTTGAACCAAGTTGGTTTGCCACCATTGTCCAGGAGGGATTTTGCTGGTTCAAGGCTAGATGCTAAGTACGAGGAAGCAAAGGTTGAATCGGAGGCCAAAATTCGAGATGCTATGTTCTTTCAGATTGCATCCGATGGTTGGAAGTCAAAGAATTATGGGCATGTTGGTGAAGAAAATTTGGTTAATTTGTCTGTGAATCTTCCCAATGGGACCAGTGTGTTCAGAAGAGCAGTGTTCACTAGTGGATACGTGCATTCGAAATATGCCGAGGAGATTTTTATGGAGACCATTTCTGAAATATGTGGGAATAATTTGCACCAATGTGTAGGTATAGTTGCAGACAAGTTTAAGGCCAAGGCTTTGAGGAACTTAGAGGATCAGCATCATTGGATGGTTAATGTTTCTTGTCAGTATGAAGCCTTTGATAGTTTGGTTAAGGATTTTGGTAAGGAGCTTCCTTTGTTCAAGAATGTAACTGAGAATTGTTTAAAACTTGCGAATTTCGTTAATAATAAGTCTCAAGTTCGAAATAGTTTTCACAAATATCAGTTGCAGGAGTATGGGCATGCTGGTTTACTGAGAGTACCGTTGCGTGGTTATGAAAGATCAGATTTTGGACCTGTGTACACGTTATTGGAGGATATTCTTAGCTCAGCACGAGCACTTCAATTAGTATTGCTGGATGAATCCTATAAGATATTGTCTATGGAAGAGCAAATTGCTAGGGATCTCGAAGAGATGATGAGGAGCCCACATTTTTGGAATGAACTGGAAGCAGTGCATTCACTGGTAAAACTGATTAAGTCAATGGCACAGGATATCCAAACAGAGAAGCCGCGTGTAGGGCAGTGCCTTCCTCTTTGGGAGGAGCTTAGGGTGAAAGTGAAGGATTGGTGCTCGAAATTTCACGTTGCAGAAGGACCTGTAGAGAAAGTAATTGAAAGGAGATTCAACAAAAATTATCATCCTGCCTGGGCTGCCGCATTTATACTTGACCCTCTCTATCTGATTAGAGACACTAGTGGCAAGTACTTGCCTCCGTTTAAATGTTTGACACCGGAGCAAGAGAAAGACGTGGACAAGCTCATTACCCGGCTTGTGTCTAGGGATGAAGCTCACATTGCATTAATGGAGCTTATGAAATGGAGAACTGAAGGACTTGATCCTGTGTATGCTCAAGCCGTACAATTGAAGCAAAGGGATCCCAGCACTGGAAAGATGAAGATTGCAAATCCGCAAAGTAGTAGACTTGTGTGGGAAACTCACCTCACTGAATTTAAGTCACTTGGCAAAGTGGCAGTTAGGCTAATCTTCCTTCGTGCAAGTTCATGCGGTTTTAAGTGCAACTGGTCTGTCTTGAAATGGGTGAATGCCCATTCTCATTCAAGAGTGGGAATGGACAAGGCTCAGAAATTGATATTTATCGCCGCTCACTCAAAGCTTCAGAGGAGGGATTGTTCTAGTGATGAAGATAAAGATGCTGAGCTCTTTTCCCTGGCAAACAGTGAGGATGATGTGCTAAATGAGGTTTTTGTTGATACATCCTCTGTGTAGTGTTCCTTTTTCTTATTTATGACTACAACTGTAGGAATTTTTTTCTGGAGAAATGAAATTCTTTCCGCACTGTGGTACGTGCTTTCACTTTTTAATCTTAAGAAGAATTTTCGTAGTGCTCTTGGTTATGGAGGACTATTGATTCTTGCATGAGCCGAGTTCAGTCTTATAATCTGCGGTATGAACACTGTAGCTTCTTGCTTGGTAACACAAAGCTGATTGAGAGAAGTTGCAGGACAGAAGTATTGTACTGCTTTTATTCTTAGGTAGTTTGGAATTCATAATATATGTGGAGGGGAAGGTTTTTGTTTCCCTTTCTTGTAAGATCAGAAATTTTACTCTTTGATAGATCCTATTAATTTGATGAAAGTTCGTTCAGTTTTTGCCTTAAAGCTTTACAGTCATTATTTAGTTATATCCGGTTTAGTTACCTCGAAGTAGTCATGACAGAAATTTGCACGTCTTACTTCAATGGTAGAATTTATCTAATGCTGAGCCCGGAAGTTAGTTTTATACAAAACTAATCCTTTAAAATGATTCATTGAATGGTCTTATTCTCAAGATAAATTTGCATCCAATGGTCAGTTCTTCAGACACCGTTGATAGATGTCAGCTGGTTAACAAATGCAACATTGCATGGAGATTCTGTACTTGGAAGATTATTACAGATGAGATTCTGCTGAAGGTTCTGTGCCTTATACCATACCTCTCCGCTGCAATCTGGTGTCAATCCACGCTCTCAATATCATTCCGGCAAGGTCTGGTATGAGCAACAAGTGCTTTTCCCCTAGTTATTGAGATTCTACAGTTGTGAAGAGCTATTACTGTTGTCGTTGGCTTGTTAACATGCTATTTTAACCAATTAGGACTTCTTATCATTTCGTATTTGTTTTCGACCTCTTTAGTATTTTCTACCTTACTTTTTCCCTCTTTTTTATCTGTGTTCTTGAATACTAGATGCTTCCTTTTTTTGTTCAGAGTAATAATCCAACTCAATACCCAAGGGTGTGGTTTAGTGGTCAGTGAAGTCGGTTGAGAACCATGAGGTCTCAGGTTCAAACTCTAGCAGAGACAAAAAAAACACTAGGAGATTTCTTTTCATTTGTCCTAGCCTTGGTGGACAGAGGTGATACTCCAGTGGAATTAGTCGAGATGTGCTCAAAGCCGTCCCGAACTCCATGGTTATTAAAAAAAAAGGAAGACTATTTCAACTCATTATTATTTACCAACTGAAGTATGACTTTAGTGCAATGCTTATTTCTTGATTCAGAAGTATTTGATAAGGTCTAGTCACTGTGGATAGACCACGGTAAGAAGCTATTGATTGGTTGGCAAAACCGTTCGATCACAGAAGAAGAGGATATTATGGAAACGATTACACCTGAACATTTTCGGATAAAAGGACTGAGGTTGTTTCAGTCTAATGTAACCTATGCAACTAAGATTTTGCTAGCTTTGGCAACAACCCCTTTTTGTCAAGGACATTTGATCAATCTTTATAGCTGTAAGAGCACTTCCAACAACTGACTCTTGGCAACCCCACCATGAAAGAAGTGGAAGTCTCTCCAAAAAATGGTTATTGTTTTGGGATAAAGAAAAAGTTGATCAAGTTAAATCACCTTTAGGTAACTTCTCACTTATAAACATTTTCTTAACTTGTGATGTTCATGCAGGGTCATTGGATGATGCTCCCCCATCGTTGTGAAAAAGTTGTGAGAGGACCCAAAGTTGAAGAATACTGTCGGCATGAAGCAACACAAGAGAGATGCTTGATAGCGACATGGCAACGAAGATTGACTAATTTTGCTGGTTACCAGATGACTTTCATTAATGAAAAACCATCATTACCCGGTAATAGTTTAAATTTTATCCGTTTTTCACCGTTGTTTTTACTTTCAAATGATGCATTCATCATAATTTGGATATAGTCTAAAGTAATCTTTATATTCTTAGAATTTGATTTAACTTGGCACCTCTCACATATTCACTGACTTCACTTTTTACCATTGTATTCATGAACAGTGAAAGAACTATATACTCATGCTTGATATGTGACATTTACTTGCTTGCCATCTCATTGTCTAAAGGCATCAAGCAATTCTTGGAAAGCTACAACAACAATATACCCAATGTAGTCCTACACAGTGGGGTCTGAGGAGGGTAGAGTATACGTAGACCTTACCTCTACCTCAGAAGTGAGGTAGAGAGGCTGTTTCTGATAGACCCCCGACTCATAATTCTTGGAAAGCTCTTGGGGAAAAGGTAAGAACAATCATCATTTCTTGTTAAGTGGTGTCATGTTTCAATGCCATCTTCCGCGAAACCAGGCTCTTACTTTGTGTCACTTATGGCTGAAATATCTAACTTTGCGATACCAACGTTTGGTATTATGTTATTCTATATTGAATATGGGATTATAATCTCGGGATAACCTGGTCCCAAACGATAGATTACGATTAAGCTACCAAAAAGAGATTCTATGACCACACAACAACTGTTGTTAACACATTTTATGGTGTTTTTAGGGAACTTATCTTCTTTGTTTTTCATGTTAAACTTTAGTATGATAGCACTATATGAGAAGATAAAAGGCATATTTCCTTTTTCTCCTTTTTTTCACTATCATTTTTTGGTGGGGTTAAAAGGAGGCTGTGGATTGATTTTGGTACTAGGCTTCTTTTTCTATATGCTACTTTTAACCATAGGCAACTATATGGTAAAATCTTATACAATGATGTTTATACCATTTAAAGCAAAATATGGAGAATGCAGCATAGTGTTCAAATTTCAATGTTGAAAAGAAAAATCCACAGTGATCACTATCTAATTGATGTAAACATTCCCAGTTATATTGTACTTGTGTTGGTGGGAAAACAATTCTATGTTTAATCATTTCTTAGATTAAGTTGAATTGTATTGAATCTATTTTTGATTTTCAATCGAGCAGTTATCTTATAAAACTAAATTATTTTACTTTATTGCTTTAATTTAAGTTTAACTCATAAGATAGTTATATAAGAGTTCAATATTTTGTGCTATACTTTTATGGGTTGGGTGAAAATAAGTAAGAAGTAGAACAAAATAACAAAAAAGACCACCAAGGAGTATGGTGATAGTTCGAGATTGAAAATAAAGTATCTTTCAATTTTTTTAATCATGTCGTGAACTACAACATGAATTTAAAATATACGAGTCAGTGAAATTCGAATATCATACGATTTAATTGAAGAGAACAAGTATGGTGAGGGTTGGGATAAGAAAAGCTTTAATAGAATCAGTATTGATATATCAATGCAATCCAATCACTTTAAAATGAAATAAATTCAATATTTTGGTGATCTTGCCTTTTTAATAGTTGGGTAATCTACTTTGAAATCGTTCATCCTCTGAATATATGTTTAGACAAAAATCACACAAGATAGATTAAATATCTAGTCAAAAGATTCGGATTTAAGCTCTATGAGTAAATAATTTCTCTATAAAAAGTGCTTTTACTCTTATCGTGAGTTTGAGATGAATTCAAAATAGTTGAATCAGTGAAATTCGAATATGTATAATTAACTCAAGAAAAAGTTAGAAAGTGGGGTGGGGAGGTTAGCTAAAAAGGTGTATAAAGTACTAGCTTTAATTTTTTTTTTTTTTTGGGGGTGGGGTATTAATTAGTATTTTAATTAGTGATTAAAGATTTAAGTGGAGAGACAGAAATTCCTGTCGGCAAGGTTTAGTTAAGCTTTAGTCCAAATACTCTGAAACAGACTGCTCACCAAACTATATATTCACTATTCTATTTTGAAAATTGAATCGTTCAAACTTTTTTTTTCCTGCTCGATTTTCGATATTCGTATTAAAATTTAACTAAATTCGAATTCGCACTTTGCACAACTCATTCTTGAGAGCGATGCTTCAAAATCTTCTGAACAAAAGTGATGAATTCTCAATCACTCTATCACGACTTGATGTTAAAACGTTTATGGTTATGCTTCGCTCCACTTACCTTCTTTACCCAAAGTTTTTTTAAAAAAAAATAAAGTGAGCCAAAAAATAATAATAATAATAATAAAGAGGTATAATAATCATTGTTATAGGACGACAAATATTTCATCCCTTTTCTACAAGATTCTTTGCCTTTGTAATCATTTTCCTTTTTTTTCCTCTTTTCCCTTTTAATCATTTCTTTCTCTACCTACTCTTTACACAACATGTATCGTATTCTTTTGTATTTATTTTATTTTTTTCCATCGATAAAACGGCAAGTTTGGAAGGATTTTTTTTTTAATAATCACTTAAAATAATTTAATGTCAAAAAAAGCCTTTTCTTGTAGAGTCAAATGAATTAATTAAGGGCGTTTCATTATTTTTCGAAATTCCTAAAAGATGTTTGTCGGTATTTAATTAATTGAAGAGGAAAATATTTATTAGCATAATAGTAAGTAATAGTAGTACACGGTCGTTCGGAATGACCTAATTAGTTTGGAGAGTGGTTATTCATTCGGAATCAATTTTCACTCAATGTCTTATCTGAGTAGAGTTTGTCGCAATAAAAATTATAATGATTGATGTTTTAGAAAAATAGTAGCAACCTAGTGTTTTGATAAAATATGGTTGTATAGTGAATTAATAATAATAAAAATAAAATTGTTGGTTAAAAAAGTGATATGAACTTATAAGTTAGAGATGATTATGAAGAAAAATTGACTTACAAGTTACACCCTTTTTTTCCTCTCTTTTTCCCCTTTTTGGTGGAAAATATTTTCTAAGGAAAATAATTTTGACAACAAAAACAAAATATTTCAAAAAAAACATTTTTCACCATACCAAATACTCTGTGAAAGTCTAAAAGAAAGAAAAAGTGGTGGTTCTTGCTTTCTTGAAAATTAATTTGGTCAAGTTTATTAAAAATGAAGAAAATAATTATAAAAAAAAAAAAAAGTTTTACGAATGATATTTTATATTAATTCTATCTTTTCATCCTCCAACACACCTCATCTTTACCCTACCCCATAACCTCCGACTACCACTCCACACTCCTATACCTATCATCATCTCCCATACTATTTATTTGAATTATAATACTTCTTTCATTTCAATTTGTTCGTTTGATTTTAACTTGACACAATGTTTTAGAAAGTAAATAACACGTTTAAATCTTCTGATCTTGAACATATCATATGGAAAATTAAAATAATGATTTGTTAAAAAAAAAAGATGCATTTTTTAAAACAGACTAAAAAAAAGTAAGATAAACAAGTTAAAATAAGAATTTTTTTTTTTTTTACACTCCAAACATAAAAAAAAATAAAAAAAAATAGGTAAGAAATCCGCTTATTTTATTGAAAAACATTTTCTTGGTACCGAACACACCCTTTACCTTGTGAGTTTTCAGATTGATATTCCTAAAAAGTTAGATATTTACCCATAAAAGAAGGATAAATTTGAGAATCGCATGTCTTTTCTATCCATAATGGTCCAAAAATTTATTTCCTAGTACAAAATAAGTAAATTGGTTTTGTGAGGTCATATTCATGGACATTTTGTGAGGTCTTTTTTTAATTAATTTTAATAAGAGGCAAAAAAGGATTACAGTGAGATAGATTGTTAAGGAAAAAGAAAAGATACGGATAAATAGTACTACAATATACTTTATTATATTTAGTTTAATTTATACTGTAGTTTCACATGGTACAGTATTATTTGTGCCTTGTGACATTATTGGGACCAACCATTTTCTTTCGTATTCATTACGTTCCCAACTATTTAAAAAGCTCTTTTTCTTTTCTTCTACTACTATTTAAAAAGCTCTTTTTTAGGTTTGATATATAAGTAAAAATATTTATTTGTAATATAAACAAATATTTGAAAGTGATGGTTGGAGGTAGAGATGTAGTGTGTCCGTGTTAAGTTTTACAAAATAAGGTGAAGATGAAGTGTGTTGAACGATAAAGAGGAAACAATCAATTGGAACGATACGGGTGGAACTTGTTTTTCTACTTCTACTAGAGCAGTCATTTGATCTGTCCTTAATTTATTATATCATTTTTGTAATTTTATCTGAAAAGAAAAGGGAAAAGGAATTGGTGGGGCTTGCAATATATATTTAAATTAAAGAATAATAAATTGAGATAAAAAAAGATTCAATCTATGGAATCTCACGTGTATAATATGGCAGACCTACTATAGTACTATTAAAAATGGTCCATTTTTTTTTATCTATACAAGGCTGATAATACATTTTTGATAAGTAATGTGTTTATCTGAATTTTATATATAGAAGAATTAATTTTGAAAAAAAAAAACAGTTGAGTTATGGATTATATAGCCAATGTCCTCAAATATTATAAATCGTGTAATTTATATATAATCTAAGACAATACTATAGAAAACAAGAGTGTAGGCATAGACGTATCTCTAGCCTTATAGGAACGAATTTAATTAAACTCATGATAACTTTCGGTGTGGAGCATAATTCAAAAAAATCATAAAGTAATAAATACCAGAAATGAACTCATAATTAACTTTAAAATATAATGAGTTCAATGCTAAGAATCTTTAAAATGAATTCATAGATTTAAACTTTAAAATCCACCTCGGGTATGGTTGAAGAGTGAAGATGAGATGCGTGGAAGGTGAATGTGACACAATTAACATGAGAATAATCACTTGTGGAACTTGTTTTTCCTACTTTCACCGGAGAAGTCATTTTCTTCATTTTTAAAAGTTTGTTTTCCTTTGAAAAAATATCTTATAAAGAATTTAAACAACCGTTCTCCATACCGGATCACACACCTTACTTCTGACTTATTAAAATATTCTGAACTTTTACCTTGTTAGCGACTAATACTATGTGGTGGTTGAGGAGGACAAAGAAAACAAATTAGAGGATACAACATCACTTCAAAATGGAATTGAATGGAAGAAGTCCATGTTATGTTAGCTTAAATTAAGGACAGTCCCAGGATTCTGGGCATCATGATCCTAAGTTTGATTGTGATTGAATAAACATCTACAACCTCAAAGTAAAAAAAAATACAAATCACATGTTGGACATTTGGGACCATAGACATACTATAACACTACACAATTCCACTAAATGGCCCTTCACTACATTCATTTCTATCTTACATTTGTGAGTAATCATCTTCCACCAACACTAAAAAAAAAAGTAGTTATTGATACGTCGTTCGATAGCTGATTTGGAGATGAGTTAAATATATATTAACTTTTGTATAGAAAATATCATATTCACTAGTTGTTTAGGAGATAAGTTATTTATGTATAAAAGAAATATATGATGTTTGATTTATAATTTGAAAATCTGCGCATAATTCTAATACATATATAAGTTACGAGAGAATAATTTTTATGGAGATATCAAACAACCCCTAATTGAACAGTCAAAGAGATTATGAGATGACCATAATTTTTAGCTACTCATTTTACTTCCTAGTGGTTATTATGCATAAAATCGAACTCAAAATTAAAATTCATTATTTTATCATAACTTATTAATTAATATTTATGTGACTATATATAAAAAAAAAAAATCTTAAACATGTCATAATATTTGTGTGACTATTTGAAATTCATCACTATGTTTATTTGTTATGAAATTTTTCGTCAAGTCATTTTATTTGAAGTTGCAATCAAACCTATTTTTTAAGAAAAAGTTCTTTGTGTAAAATGACAAATTTTAAGTTAACGTGTTCTAAAATATTAAAAAAAAAATATGTATTTCTCCTTAAAACAAAAAGAATAGTATTATATTAAGTCTATATAACTTTTATTGTTACGATGTGAAGCATTTTCTCGTAAAGAAATTAATATTATTGTGGAACGTACTAGAGGGAGACATACTCATAGAGGAACATGGTAGTTCAAAATTCAAATACTAATTTTAGTTAAAATAGAGCTTTCACAGAACAACAGACCAAATTATTACTGCTATTTGGCCTATACTAATTTCCCATCTAAGTTGCTATCATTATTGTAATTAATATTCCTACTACACTTAAATTCTTCATCTTCCTTTTTCTCCTAATTATACCCACTCCACGTTCTTGATTAAACATTAATCATGTTCTTTTTTAATTGTTAATTAAAGGACTTATTTCTTTTCTTGAGCAAGACAATTAATTAATTTTTTCTTGAATGGTCTAGAGTGTGGATCTAGAGGTTACGAGTTCGCGTTAATTCAACAAATTATGGTCAAATTCTCTATATATGTATAGTGAATGATTTTTATTTATTGAATTTAAAAAATCAAGAAATAATTTATTATTTTCTATCTATTTTATCTTATTATTAAGTACTATATTAATTTCAATTTATTTTCCAATGAGTAAGATAACTCAAACTTTAATGAATCGTTTGATATGAGGAATAAAAATAATAATTCTGAAATATAATATAAGAATATTTTGTCCTCCGTTTGCCTAGGGTATTAATTAATTCTGAGACTATTTATTTCACAATTTGTACGACAATAGTGCGATAAGTTATTTACATATATATATATATATATATATATATATATATATATATTTAATTATGAAATAACTAAAAATGAGATATCACAATCTATGAAATAACTTTATATATCACACTCCACACAAAAAAAAAAAAACCTAATAAAATATTTAATTATAAATTCATTTATTATTGCAATACTATAAACTTGAAAAGAATTATAATATTTTATAAATTTAAAATTTTGAATTCGACTTTATTGGTGAACAATTTTCGAAGGTTTTTATCTAACACTTCAATGCTTGTAGTAGTATTTTTTATTTTATTTTTACATATGTAGCTCTAGCATTAGTTTAATGATATAGGTTGACAAATAATGAAGATCCACTTTTGCTTACTTTTGGGGGTATATTTACCCTTATGAAAAATTAAATGGAGTTCCCATTATTTTCAGGCTTAAAATACTTTTTCTGGCTTAGGTCATACTTTTGGTTTATTATTCCTTTTATTAAATTATGTATATGTATAGGTGCATAATTATACACGTAGAGTACTAACATGAGGCCAGTATTTATAGTGGGGTTAGTATTCTTTTTGAAAGCAAGCCATAAAATAATAATGAAGTTATTTCTGTATAATTTATGTTACGAATTTAAGTAATCAATTACTAATGCTTGTATTAATATATGTAATCTAATGTGAATATAGAAATAATTCCAAAGTTAATGGGATAAGTGGAGTACAAAAAATCATTCGAAATAATAATTTTAATTTTTTTAATAAAGAAATAAATAACCCATTAATCAAAAAGGAGAAAAAGAATGATACTTGATTTACGTCTAGTGGAATTAAATTTTATATCTATCTCCAAAGACAAAGGATTTAATTATTTGTACTAGACTTATATCGATGTCACTGCAGTTGAATATGTGTGATCAATGTGTGTCGTGGTTGGATAGTTGAGATTCTTCCCCTTAAAGGTTATATGTATGACCTATTGAGTATGGAAAAGAATTATATGCGGAGTGTTACACATCGTTAAATGAGTTACGTTATTCCAGACTAGTCAGGGTTCACTGTAAGTAGCTAACATCACAATGAAGTCTGAAGAGGTGATGTGTACGCAATCTTATCCCTACCTTAATTGTGTGACTAATCAAATATCTTTCGTCGAAAAAATATATAATGTACCTTAATTGCTTTCTGTATTTTAAGTTTAATTAGGTCCACATTATTTCCCTTAGCAGCCTACTTTCTCTATAGTATTGTTAATTATTAACATGTGACATTGTATTTGACCATAATATTACTCAATATACCATTTGATAATTAATTAATTGTAGCAACTAGTTTGGGATTTGATGATTAATCTTTACGCTTGTGAGTAACTGAATATTAAATTAACATAACATAAGAAGTTTAAAAGAGTCATAATTAATCAAATAATGGTTGATTAAGCGCTAAGAAAGGGAGAAAAAAAAAAGAGTAGATAGCTTTTAGCCTTCATCATTTGCTTCAACTAATTGAAACGTGGTTTTAATTAATTTCTCATTGTCAACATTCATGTATCAAAACACTTATCCAATAGAGTTTAAGTTATACGTATTGATTGTGTATAAAACTGTTTATATGATCAGATCACTTATTTAATAAATTACTAATATTTTTTTATAATATTAATCTGTAGGCAATTGTAGAAACTCATAAACTTTGAATCTTAAATCCGATTAAGAAGTTCAATCCTACTTTGCTTGTAATGTCAAGGAAGGGAAGCTACAACGAGCTACTCCATACATGCAGTGTTTGAAGTTTCATTTGAAACTTCGGTTATTTTTACCTAAACTTCAAGTAGAAGTCTGAACTTTAGTCGTATGAAATTTCAAATATTGGGCTACTCCTATGATATATGGCCCAATACTTTTTCTAGTTTTAATGGTTTTCCAACTGACCCGGCCCAAAATCTGACCAATCAGAAAGCATTACGTGTCTCATTCGAATACCACAACCGTTAACTGTTTCATTTTCCCTCCATTAATTCTCCACTGTACCTGTACGGAACCAAAACACGAAGCTCTCCACTATATCCGTTAACCTACGCATTTTCTCCGTCCGGCGCACGTTAGCACTGTTTTTGTTTCGCCGTGTTCCGCCATGGCTTCTGCAATTCCAGTTGTTCAGTCGGGTCGGATCCGGGTTGTGAAGCAAGGATCAGGACCGTTGGTTGGACCGGTGGTGTATTGGATGTTTAGAGATCAACGGATAAGAGATAACTGGGCGTTAATCCACGCCGTTGATCAAGCTAACAAGGCAAATGTACCTGTAGCTATTGCTTTCAATTTGTTCGATCAGTTTTTAGGTGCTAAAGCTAGACAGTTAGGGTTTATGCTTAGAGGCCTTGAGAAGCTTCAGGGGAACCTCCAAAGTACTCTTCAAATTCCGTTTTTTCTATTTCAGGTAAACGAAATTGGTATCTACATGTCCGAGCCAGCTTACATGCACAAATATGCATTGCTAATACAATGTTCATTTTGCACTTATATTTGTGTCTCCTTCTGTTTCAAGTTGTTTGTGCGGCTTTCTTTTTTTGGTCCGTTTTAAAAAAGAATGCCTCTTTTCTTTATTGAGCTTTCAACATGACAAAAATTAAAGAGCATTTTGGTATATTCTTAACTTTCTTAGACTTCGTCCTTAGTCAAAACCAGACAAACAAACAAATAAATTAGTATCGCTTGTTACTTACAAAGATGGGACAATGTGGAATTTAGATAACCTCTAGTTTTGGAGAACCCGAAGCAGTATCAGAATGAAATGAGTGTGAGTGGAATGGGTATTGAAGATTCATATGGCCAAATACTCCAACTAGTTTGGGGATTTACAGTTCGATCGATTTGGCTGATTAGTTATGATCAAATATGACATTGTGTTTCATTTCTCCATTTCATATACGTATATGCTTGTAGACATAAATATTCCCATGATTTTGCCCTGAAAATCCTAAAGTAACCCTTGTATTGATCTCTATGATGGCACATTTTCAATATGTTTTCTTTTCTTGTCCTTGTTTATTAGTAGTCCTTTTTAAGCTCATTATGCAATGGCTTGTCTTGAACAGGGAGAAGCTATAGACACAATTCCCAACTTTCTTAAAGAATGTGGAGCTTCTCTTCTAGTAACAGATTTCTCACCGTTGAGGGATGTTCGGAGTTGGAAAGAAAAAATTTGTGGGAGGGTGGATGAATCAGTGAGAGTACACGAGGTTGATGCACACAACATTGTTCCTCTTTGGGTGGCATCAGCTAAATTGGAATACAGTGCTAGAACGATACGTGGTAAAATAAATAAGCTGCTTCCTGAGTATCTGATTGAATTGCCTGCAATAGAGCCTCCCAAGATAAAGTGGTCTTCTTCAAACCCTCCGATAGATTGGCAAAAACTAATTGCAGATATTGTAAGGTAAGATATTCACGCTTGTCTAACAATCTTGTGATTTTCATATTTTTTAGACTACAAATGCTATAAATTGACCACTGCACCAGGAAAGGAGCAGAAGTACCTGAACTTGAATGGTGTGAACCAGGTGAAGACGCTGCATTCAAAGTGTTAATGGGATGTAAAAAAGGGTTCCTGACTACCAGGTTGAAGACTTATTCAACTGACCGGAACAACCCTCTGAAACCCCAAGCACTTTCTGGCCTCTCTCCTTATTTGCACTTTGGGCAGATATCTGCACAGAGATGTGCTTTAGAAGCAAACAAAGTTCGGAAAAATTATACTCAGGTCGCGGAATCGTATCTGTCTATCTACATTTGTGCTATAATTCTGCTTAAGATGAAATCCTTTCTTCAGTCTATAGAACTAGTCGAGAAATTAGCTCTGCCCTTGTGCAGTATTTCAAACAGATTTTGAACTTTTAGTATATCCGCTTGATTTTCATTAGGTTTTATATTTGCCTCGTGATTTACTATCCATTATCAGTATCCTGATGTTAAGCTTATATGGTTGATTGCTGTTTATGCAGGCAGTTGACACATTTCTGGAGGAAATGATTGTGCGCAGAGAGCTTTCTGATAACTTCTGCTATTACCAGCCTCAATATGATTCATTACATGGTGCATGGGAATGGGCGCGTAAAACCTTAATGGAACATGCATCTGATAAACGAGAACATATATACACGTGAGTTAAATGCTTTCATTTGTTTTCTCAGTAGATCTACATTAAGCAAGAAAAGAATAAGATTCTTAACTATCTGTTCGTCAAATCTCTATGAATTCATAAGAATTTGTTTGAAGATGAAACAGAAAGTTTGTTGTAAGATGCTAGTATTTACTCTTTATATGGTATAGAAGTTGGAAGTGAATATGGTCTTTTGCAGGCGAGAGCAATTGGAGAAGGCGCAAACTGCAGACCCTGTAAGTTACCTTTACATCTAATTGTTACATTAACAAGAAATGCCGAAAAAGTGATAATATTAGGTAGTGAGTGAAGAGATATCAATCTGATTCGAAGACCTTAGGATGGCCCTGGTATTTCATTTCACCTGTTGCTTTTAAGTTTCTAGCAAGATCCTCCTCACATCTTGCAATGACATGGTCTTCTTTTCATGTCTTTCAGTTGCTATACATTCAAATATACTTCCAACTAGTTAATCGTTTTATTTTTTGGTTCAGCTGTGGAATGCTTCTCAATTAGAGATGGTTCATTATGGGAAAATGCATGGTTTTATGAGGCAAGTAATACTGCTCCTCCATATTTATCCTGCTCAGTGACTCCGCCCCGATGCATTATAATATGGTCTTCTGCATCATTTAATTATACTTCTCACTTCTCTAGCAAACATGAATAAGGTCGCAAAATTTTACAGAACAGGCAAAAGGAAAAGACAGAAATTTATTGTTGCATTTTCCTAAGTTCCAGATTGCAAATTTTTATGCAGGATGTATTGGGCTAAAAAGATACTCGAATGGACAAATGGACCAGAAGAAGCTCTGGCTATCACAATATATTTAAATGATAAGGTAATCTAATCTCTCTGCTCTAAAAGATTGCATTTTTTAGAGATGCATCAGAGTTCTGATCTGAAATCTTATTGTTTTGCAGTATCATATAGATGGAAGAGATCCTAGTGGTTATGTTGGATGCATGTGGTCAATATGTGGCGTACACGACCAGGTTCTTACTGCAACATGCTTAATGTTTGAACACTTCAAAAATGTTGACGGGTTGAGTTGTTAGATCTTCAAAAAATAGTGCATTGCATTTTTGGATGATCCAACACGAGTATGGACAACATTTTTTAAGAGTCTGATCTATAGAAAAGCATTTTCCAAAATAAACAAATTTTAAGGTTATGAAAGCTTCTAACTTTGGTGAAAACTATGTTATACCACATTTTGTATGCTTGGATTCAGTAACTGCAACTGTTTTTTTTTCATGTTTGGCCTTCAGGGTTGGCGAGAACGCCCGGTATTTGGGAAAATCAGGTACATGAACTATGCAGGTTGCAAGAGGAAATTCAACGTAGACGGATATATTTCATACGTTAAGAGGCTAGTAGGTGAAAGCAAGAAAAGAAAAGCTGAAGTAATTTTGTACAACAAGGCAAAAGAACTGCGTAATTAGCATTATTGAAAGGCTTTATTAATGTCATCAAAAGTCATGTACTCCTGGATTTTGCAGAGATTGATAATTGTTTAGTAACTAACCTTTTTATTTCTTTTGTAACTTATGAACCTTTTAGACCTCAGTATAAAGATCCTTTTTGAACAAACCAAAATGTAGTTGTATCTGATCAATTCTAATTGTTGTTTCTCTAGACAATTGAGACTTACAGTTACTAAATGAACACATTATTGCATATGTTTTCAGTGATAATCTATGGTACTCCATAAGTTTTTTTCCCGGCTTATAGAGGTTAATTCCTATTTTATAAAATGTTTCAGCTGATTGGTGTTTAAAACGACAAAATAATCACGGATTAAGGCTAAGAGTGCTTTGGAGGAGAGAAGCATCGAGTCCGAAGCCAAAAGGCCACTGTTTGAATCTTTTCTTTGTACTTACTTTGGTACAAAGTCGGATGTCTCGTATCCATAGGAAACTGGACATAAAGCTTCCTAAATCATCATTAGAGAATGATTAAGTAGGCAAAAAATTAACCATTTTGGGTCCTGGGAATTTTTTTAAGAAGAAATCCTAAAAAAAAAATATAGAATGTTTCTTCCAAATGGGGCCTCTACATTAACAGAAATTACATTATACACACAATGGGAAGTCTTGAATGGAACCTATAAAAATGATACAACACACCCAAACCCCTAATTTTTAGGCACATTGACATTAACATTCTAGGGAATCTGAATGTTCCACCAACTTTGCATTTAACCTTTCAATGTACCAGATATCTACCAAAAGACTGTCAAAAATTGAAATGAATCAACGTAGTTTGGTATACAATTGGAATGCTAGCCTGGAAAATAAGAGATTTCGGTTGCCATCTTCCCAAGCAATTTGTTTCTAGATCTGCAAATCATCCAGCGAGAGCTCGTCTGCAGTCATGAGCTTTAATTTCTGCAACACAATCAACCATCATAAGTCAATGTGGGCATATATCTCTAACTAGAGGTGGGGATGTGGAGGTAGGGGCTTAGGGTGGTGGAGATGGGGTCCTAGGAGGTGGGGGTGAAAATGAAGTGTTTTGGAGGACACAATCAATGTGAAATGTCATTTTGTGGAACTTGTTTTCACTACTTCCACTAAGGAAGTCATTTTCCTCATTTTGAAGGAACTTATTTTCCAAAGAAAATACTTTCCACAAATTATGACCGACCGAATATGAAAAACTTCGAAAACAATTTTTCAGAAAATATTTTCCTCTGTACGGAACACACAGAAGCATTTAAGAATCATGGAGTTCAAATGATTTTAAGATGCTCTGGCTTTTCCTAAGAAAACATTGTTTGTGGTCCAAAATAATGCAAACAGAAGCATATATGCAAAAAATGTAAAACAAGATCCAGTTAAGGACATGTTTTATTGACATTCTCAAGAAGGCATTTCAATTATCAATAAAACGACGACAGAAAAGCGATTGCTGTCCATTTCTGTAGAAGGCAGTAACATATTAATAATAATAATAATAAAAGGCTATCATTACTGATTAACTACAGTTAACAAATATTACCTCATCTATAATGGCACCCCAAATGAGAAAAGAAAAAAAGGAGATAGGGGAGGAAGCAGATGAAGTGTCATACCGTAATGAATTGAGGAGGGTCATCGATGCTGGATGAACCAAGAACTACCTCTCTCTTCAGCTTTGTAGATAACTTGTGACAAGCCCGCAACTGAAACATACAAAGGAAAATGACTTTGAGATTAACATATATGACAAGTAAAGTTAGAACATTAACATGCTACCAAGGAAACCAAATATAAGCCAGAAATGGGAAGGGTAAAGTTTGTTCTTTTTTTAAAACCATAACGACGAATGGGAAGTGTTAAGTCTGAAAATAACACCTCTGATCGTGTAGCTCCACCAACTATAAATACAAAAATGCGTTGACCCATTTTCTTGAAATCGCTTGATGCATGCCTCAGGATTGAATCACTGCAAGAGAGAGAAGGAATTCAATCAGCACTTCCTTTAAATGATTGCCTAGTGCTGGCACAGAAATGATATCATGACATATAATGGTGAGGTGCAATAATGTGTACCTAGAATATCCATCATCAGAATTTCGAGGGCGGGCCCATGTGGCTGTCCTTCTCGATCTCATTGAATGAGGAGTTGAAACTTGATTTGCTTGTATTGATGCAGACTGGGAAGTCCCATGGAAAGTTGGACTTGGATCATTCATGCAGGGATAATCATTCTTTGGTAATTCCCCTTTATTGAGCTTTTCAACAAGTTCCTGCAAGATTAGAATAGCTTTGATCAGTTAACCATCTCAAAGTAGTATCTTCGGGTCTCTGAGTCACCCCAACCCATCAATGTGATGAATTACAGTGACCCTGATATTAGATTTTATTCTTGATGTGGGAGCTAACAGTCATGAGCTACTTTTCTTCAGAAAGCCTTAAGTTTGTTCTTTATCCCTGTTTGTTTGTTTTTCATTTTGGGGGGGGGGGGGAGTCTGGGGGAGAGAACATGGAAGGGACCTAAATTGTCAAGTCCCTTGACATTGTTGGCTTTACATGTAGAATCATGACAACCAAAACATAATCAGAATCATCAGTTCATAGATATGG
Source organism: Solanum etuberosum (assembly GCA_029582245.1). NCBI lineage: Eukaryota > Viridiplantae > Streptophyta > Magnoliopsida > Solanales > Solanaceae > Solanum > Solanum etuberosum. The sequence continues at coordinate 86,708 of JAJONR010002205.1, read as the reverse complement.
TGTCATAACACACCCCCATGTAGCATACCTCTATCATTGGGTAAAAACGAGACAACTGCCATGTTGATGCTTGATCAGTACGGTCTTTTCTAGCGGCATGCTTCTTCTGTTATTAAAAAAAAGGACAATGAAATCTAATCAGAAGGAGCTTATCATGAATGCAAATAATTCCATAGCCAATCACGTACCTTGTGAACGTCAAACTTGAGTGAGAAAGGTCCCAGTGAGCTTTTCTTATTATCTGTTGATCCCTCCAGCAATCTCATATTGTACACGGCATTCATGTCATCTTGGGGCAATCTCGCTAACTAAAGGGGTACAAATGTGAGTATTCATGAGTACAAAATTGTCATCTACACAATGAGAGCAGCCTTGTCTACCATTCAGAATAGTACTAAAGTGAAGTTCAAAGTCAATGTAGTTCCAGATGACACAAATTAACATGAAAAGGAATCAGAATTAAAACAATGCCTTATGCCACAGATGAGAATTCAAGTCAAACAGCAAAATTGTGTTTTCGACCACTAGGAAGACCATAACATGCAGTAGCTATCTCTTTATTTAGATTTTCACACCGTTAGTAGTTCAACCAAGAATAAGAAAATCTCCAATATAAGGTGACACTTGTTCGATTCAAGATATTGATACAACAATAACAAATCACTGACCTCCATTAACTTGGAAAGTTTGTCACTTTCAAACTTCTCAGGATGAACGGACGCATAAATCATCAATAAGCGTAACTTGCTTTCCCGTGTCACATCCTGCAGACCACAGCTAATTGCTCAAATAAACAAATCTAGACATTATGGAGATTTAACAATCTATACAGTTTCTACCTGATGAACCCTCAGGAAATTGATCAAATCTTTAGTTCCTGCATCTCCGAAAACAAGGTCTTGCTCTAATTGGCCAATTTCTTTTAGACTTGACTCCCTGATAATTCTGTTTAGCTTCCCGGCAATCTGGATTAGGTTAAAAATGGTCATCATAGTCACTCTGATGACTTCTTCAATAAAAGATCTTATCCACCACACAATTAACTCTTAAATTAATAGGAAACTGAAAATATCTATATTGAACATTTGCTCAGGTAAAACATGACCGGTAAATGTAATTCCACCAATACACATAAAAAATGAAGTGATTATCTACAGCTACTCACAACGTCACTTCAAAGTCACAATCGCAATGAAACTCTCGCTATCAAAAATAAAATCACAGATCGCACCAAATATTGTGTTAATCCAAGAAAAGCACTAGAAAAATACAGTGTGTTCATCAATACTTGCAATTGTGCAAAGGTCAATGGATATTTTCAGCAACCTGCAGATCTTGGGTCCCAAAAATTGGATCCTCTCTACATTACATTTGTTCTCGAATTTGTCAGGGATATCTGGATGTGTTTCCTATATACTTCCCCCTCTCTTGTCTCGTACAACAAAGTTTGATTAGATATAAGAATTGAGACAGTCATAAAATTGACTAGCATCTTGGTAAGCATAAGAATAAGAATTGTTTCTCAAAAAAATTGATTAGAAGATAAAATCATCTTTTCTGGAAATTGTTTCAGAAGGAATAGATGTTGATAAAATATATTTGGCCCCCATTATTCATATCCTGTTTAGGATAGTTTCAACTATGCACTAAAATTGAGTTATTTGATATTCATTTTATATAAGAATAGTATCAAAATAGTTGGAAAAATAATATTTCAGAGGGAAAAATATCTTAAATTTTGAAATGTTAGATAAATTTGAGTTCTTTAAGCCTGTGAAGATCGTTTTTGATAAAGTACAAACTTTGTGAAAATCTAGAGAACATAATTATTATGGAAGCATTCCTAACGTTTTCAGAAACCTAAAATGTAGTCAATTGGGTTAGACAATAAGAATCCCAAATATATGTTGTCTTTTCATGAACAATCATAAGAAATATAGATGTGATTTAACTATTAGTTTTAATCATCTTCCTTTCAAATTAATCTTTGATGCCAGAACGATCGAAAAACTCTTAGATTTAAGCCTATCTTGCACACAAGAAGGATCAATATTATGCACATATGAGTAGCCTGCAGTTTGCCACAATACCAGAATAGCCATGATAAAATTACAATGCAAGTAAGAGCCTACAGCAGAATAAGGCTTAATGAATGACATAAACAGTGTCTCTTGACCAGAATAATAAATAGAGAAACATCTTTAGCTGCTTTACGTTCAAAAGTGTAGATATAAAATCAAACTTAAGACTTCAAAGTGCAAACCATCAAGTGAAATTTTCAGAAGACTCACATCAACATGCAGGGAGAGCTTCTCAATTTGTTCACTGTATTGAGGTAAAGCCTGAACCATCTTTTGCAAATCCCGAGTAGATAATTGACTACCGTCCCTACAATTTTGAGAAAAAAGTGGAGTAAACAACATAACCTATCTAGTTTAGAATCTAAAGAATGGAAAAAGAAAACGGTATGTGCTTCTAAGTCCAGACTTGAAGGTATTTACCAAGCTTACCCAAATAAAAAATGGCAACTCATTCTGCAATTAGTTCTATAATCTATAAATAAATGGCTTAAGACGTTTCTAGTAAATGAGGATAGCCTATCGGAAACAGCCTCTCTACCTCACCTCTGAGGTAGAGGTAAGGTCTGCGTACACTCTACCCCCCCCCCCACTGTGTGGGATTACACTGGGTCTGTTGTTGTTGTTGAGAATAGCCTAGCAGGCGTCCAACTTGTAAATATAAAGTTCATGGATTTTAGCTTTGTACAGCTTCTCGTAGTTGATAATTGACACACCAATTCTTCCATAAAGAGAAACGAGCATCTTTACTAATAAGGAAACTACTTCAGCTGCACACTGGACGAGACTTGGAAAGCTTTTTCTTACTTGAGGGTCAACCAAACAGATCTCAGGTCAACCATTGTTTGAATCAATCACATTCCCAGATTCTTACATCCTATATATCATCTCTTGCAAATTGCATTAATTTTCGATCGTATCATGACAAAGCATTTCCAAACACATATTCAAGCAGAATTTTTTTAGAAAAAAGGTTTTGTAAATTGCAAAAAGTGCAGACTAACCTTGAACCTTGATGCATTTGTGCAGCTTTATTCTTTGACACAAAGTTTGTCATCTTCTCATGCAACCTTTCACTAGCCTGACAAACCAATTACTGGTTAGAGATAGCATAATCATGTCCTATTCCTAACTTATACTAGTTATGCACAAGACCTACATCAGCAATGTGTGCATGGCGGAGCTCTAACCAGATAGGATCATGATCCTCCAAAAGAACATCTTTCTTCTCCGGAGGGCCACCAGCTTTGCCAGGAACCTAGCCTTACATTAAAATGTCACTGTTATGGTAGATTCAACAGCATTTCCATTAGAGAGACTCAGAACACACAACTCACCTCATGCACATATTTATTCCCGTCCATGTTTAACAAGTCATGGCACATTGCGTCATATGTCCACTCGTGTATAATGGGAGCAATCTGGAAAACAGAGGGAGATAGAGAAGCATGTCAAGGAAATGAGAAATAGACAAGACTACCTGGAGAATGGAGGAAACAAAGTTGAACCTGGTCTACTGATCTATCCACAATAAGCAACTCGCAAGTTTCTGTCTGTGGAAAGTGAGGAAGACTAGATTTGTACTTTGTAAGAGAATTCCAAACACCAGCTGCAAGTTTTGTAGGAATTAAATCACGAAAGGTTGTCATGGTGGTAGGATCAAGTGATTTTGCAGCGCGGTAGCGCACCAAAGGAAATTCCTGTAGAAATTACTTTTAGCAAGGGTGTCTCTTGTCTCTATGCTTGAAAGCTCCAGATCAAGATCTAAATGCTTACCCGCAATGATGCAAAAACTGTAGCAATACGGTTCGCCATCTCATTCAAACACAAACTACCCTTCCGAGAACCTTCATCATCTCCATAAAGTTCTTCAAGCGCCCTCTCATTATCGGTGATAAAACCCTATAGGGTAATATGGGATTGTTAGGAAGTGATAAATCAATACACTACTATTCTAGACAACCCCAGCGCAAAATCTGCTGGCAAAAAATAAGCCATGTTTGAAGCTGTTGCATTGAAATACCTTCTTACTAAAGAAAGTTTGGTATATACAATATGATTCTCAGCTTCTCGCAGCATCGGCGATAACAATTTTCACAGAATTACATTCTCCAATTAAGCACAGGAACTAAAGCAGAAAAATAACAAATTTCATGACTTTTTGAGTGATGCATCATCATATACCTGGCTGTCAATAGCAAAAAACTCCAAATTCATCTGCGCAATAAAGCCCTCAATAAGAACAGTGACAAATTAAAGCAATAAAAGTAAAATTAGCTCAAGAAAAGATTTCACAAAAGAAGGATAATAACTTCTCTCAAGGCACCAATGCGAGACAGAACACTTGAATCCCTCTTTATGTGATTAACCAACTCTTTAGCAATAGATGAACTAAAGAAAACAAATGCCCTGAAAAGGAAATAAAGAGGAGCAAAGGATGAGTGAGAGAAAAAGAAGAAAAAATAACCAAAGCAAATCAGACTCTGACATCTACGATATCTAAGTTCCCTCTATCCTTTTGATAAAGTCAAGCTTCCCTAACTCTTTGGAAGGGATCTAAGGAATTGACCATCAGACTTAAGGGTATAGAAGAATAGATCCAGTTGAGATAAATAGCTGGCTTTGCATACCATGAATATTCATCTGAGGATTGGGACTTTTGGTCATCATAAAAGTACAGAGGTCTAAATCTGGGTAACTTAAAGGTCTTTTTTTCAGAATGCACTTATTAAACAGAGGTTTTCTCACTCAAATTGCATTTAGGTGGGACTGTACCTTCACAATGTTGACTTGCATTCAGTAAAAGATGATGTGAAATTTCACATAGAGCAAATCTAGCTTTAGGTTAATTACTGCAAGGTGGTCTTGATAGAATTTTATTCAGTCTAAATGCAAGCTCCAATATAAAAAAGACTCTCAGAGAGATTGGAAGTATGGGGTTATATGAGAAAATGCTTTCTCAACTGATACTTGGGACAGCCTATCCTTCTCTCAAAATGTCCTCCGCCTGTGTATAACATTTTTTCTTTTCCGCCGAACACAAATGTCAATTAACTTCTTTCAATAATTTGAATCAGTGCATTCATAGGTACAAGCGTACAACACGGTAATACATTATTTCTATCAACAGAGGCTAGTTAACAATGCACAATTGTCAAAGAAAAATATGTGACCAAGACAAAAGGCATTCAGAATGGAACTCAAGATATTTCTGGACGTACTTTCTATACAAAGGTGATTTCCCAGCCATGTCAGATAGAAACATCACAACACTGCAAATAAAAGAAAAGGTTAATGGCAAGTGTCTGTATGGATAAAGACAGAGAATCTACAAATAGATATTTAGATATAAATAAACAGCAAGATTGATATTACTAAGATAAACAAAGAGCCAGCATAATAATAATAACATTTATCAACAGAAGTTCCTGATAAAAAGAATATCACAACAACCTATGATTATAGTGGCAAGACAGAATTAAAAGATCCTTCCATATTGAAAGCTAAGTTGAAAAAATAATAGGAAAATTCCCGGATCACCCATGGAGAAGAACCAAAACAGAATGGTAAAACCTCTACTATAAATGGAGCTTCTGATAATAGTCATTAAACTAATTGCTTGCAATATCTGTGTGTTTTCTCTAAACACCGCATAATAGTTTAGGTGTGAAGAAAATTCATAGTCAAAAACCTATTTAAACTATAAAAACTCATACAGAAGATACAGAGCCATACTCCTCCGCGATCAGAGTCAAAATTCATGATGCTAAAACAAAAAATATCACATACTTAACATACTGCAACCTCAAAAGTTTTAAGTGATTTCAATTTAACTTCTATCATCCTATGATATGGTGAAGGATACCAAACTGAAAGTAGAATAGATTTACCAACAACATATTCATTCATATAGGAAAAAATGGACAAGTCTTCAACAATCAGATGTTTAAGTGTAAGAAATTACTATCTCCATCCCATTACATGTGACATGAGTATGAATGGATGGGATTATAATTGCTAATCTTACTGGTACATCATATTGGTCATAGTACATGAGTTGATAGGAAAGCACTACAAGAGTCCAACTATGAGTGGTTCAGAAAGTTTGAATTTTAAATAATTTATGGAATTTGTAAAAAGAAAAATTGATGGTTAAATTGTGTCAACCATAAACATTCCAAAATGGAAATGGGACAATCAAACTATGCAAATGTAATCAGCTTATTCAATAAACTTATTTTGTGTAATTTGCACTCTATCCTAATTTTTTTATCATGTACTTCTTAATATCTTCATTTTGCTCAAATTTTGAGTTCTTTGAGTTGCTCTGTCAATATATGCCTTTTTCACCCTATCATTTTTTTCTCCTCACTATCTACCCATGAGATCAGGTTAATGCTTCTTTTCCTTTTCTCTATTTAATTAGTTAAGATTAGGATAATATTCCGTGACAATAAGTTTGCTCTTTCTTTTTTTTTTACTCTATATCATCAGTCTAGATTGTACCTCTCATGAGAGTAATAGAATCTGAGGTATGTGTTGATATACAAATTCGCACAGCTGATCCCAAGAAGAGAGCCACTCACAGGAATAGGATCAAGTACTCAAGGATGGATGAAACAAGCCGTACAAATAGAGGCTCAAGTCCTAGCAACTATTTCAATTAGGAGTTGCTTGCATCAGTTGGTGTTACCCATGCAACAAGGCGGGTGAAGATGTACATTGTTTTCTTTTACAATGCAGCCAGGAGACTGTGGTGGGATCCTATGAGATGGTTTGGTATATCATGGGTGATGCCTAGATTTGTAAAGGACTTGTTGTTAAGCTGGAAAGTTGGAAGAAGCTAGAGAAAGAGCAGTGCATGGAATGTTGCTCCTCTTACTTTGATGTGGATTATTTAGAGAGAAATATCAGAGCATTTGAAGGGGTAGAAATGAATTTTGGTCAGTTGAGAAGTAGACTCTGATCACTTATTTATTTTTGGTGCACTCATTTAGTTTCTGGTTATATAGATGAAAGAACTTTTATCTTTTGGTAGGTTCTTTACCTTTTGGTATACCTCTTATAGGTGGCCGATTCTGGCCCTTTTGATTAATGAAATCTTGTTTACTTGATTAATAAAAACAAAAAAGATATGTTCAGGGTGCAAAATGGAAAGAACATAATTTACAACATAGAAGTATACACCTATAAATGCTAGAGGATCTGAAAGATTGAACTATGTAAGGAAGTCGAACAAAGAAATTAGCATTAGTACTTCTCTTTTGTTGGTTGGATGAAGTATATCGCATCCATGGATGGGAGCGGCTGCCGTCGCTTGTATATGTCTTCAACCACTGCAGAAACATTGTAAACAAACTTTTTAAAGGTTAAGTTCAGCCCAATCATACAAACGCCCACACCTCCGCACTGAAAACCCAGCAGACAACAATAGCTCTTTCAGTCATTCAAGATCAAGTTCATCAACATTCAACAATCATCCACCCGAAAGTCAATAGTGACCAATAAATCACAGGATCGGCACATGCTATGGTGTTGCCCCATGAAGTTTCTCCTAATTGACCGCTATATTCTAAGGAAATATGAATTTATTATAAATTCAGGAACTAATACATGCCTCTCCAGCCCAATTTTAGGTTTGCTAATCTTTAACAGAAAAGGAAAAAATCACCAGGAGACCAGTAAAAGAGAATAGATTGCACTTGCACCTTAAGAGGAAAAGTTAATAATCCACACAAATGTCATTAATAAGATATGCACTTATTTCCAGGTAGAACTGGAAAATGTAGCCTGCTAAAATACAAGGGCACAAAAGAAAGGGAGTAACAAACACTACATCCTATTCAGTAACGTAAAGATGAATGGGTTGAAAAGGTTAAGATTAATAATGTAATAGAAATGTCACCCAATACATGATACTACCAACATCACTTATGCACATTAATTCATTATGAGGGACCATCAGCATCATTTGGATACGAAGTTAAGATCACATAAACCCAGGAGGAAAACAAGACAATCTGCACATTCCAATGATATAACTAACACAGAGAGACATCTATTTAATTCAGATATGTACAATTTATGTTTTTTGAGAAGGTTAAAGATTATCATTGAATGGGCAATCAGGAAGATGCCAAATTACAAAAGGTGTGATCAGTTAGCTCTAATACAAAGGACAATAAAACATTTCAGCACTAGTACAAGTAGCCTAAGCTAAAGCTAAGGAGCTAACAAAATCAAAAAAAACATGTCGACTCTATCGACAGGTGAAAGAAAATTCCATCTGAACAGTATGTGAAAATCTATACACATATACATAAAGTATGTATCACATCTGAAAGCATGTATATTAAAATTTATACACAACCATCAATGACTTGATTCAACAGTAAATCAAGATAGAAGTAAGAAATGAAAGTATGTGGCACCCAAGGGTGTGGCCTAGTGGTTAATATGAAGTGGGGGGAGAACTATGTGCTCTCTAGTATACCTCCAAGGAGGCAAAAAAAATTAGGTGAGATCTTCCCACCTGCCTTAGCATTGGTGTGCAGAGTTATCTAGTATATGTGCTGGTGTGGGAAGTAGCAAGTACCCAGTGGAATAGTCAAAGTGTCAACAAGCTGACACAGGCACCATTGTCATTAAAAAAGAATGAATATCCCTAAGAGTGGTCTTTTAATACTTACATGAAACTCCTTCCTCTGTGATATCTGCCATCTTGCATGCATATGACATTATTTTAACAGTTAGTTTATCCATGATGAGTACCTGCAGGATAGAGGATCAATAGAAGAACTATCTATGGGTTTCACAACCTGCATTCTTGGAATTTAATAGAAGTATTTCAAGCCACTTCAACACAAGTGAAGGCATAACCTTGTCGCAAATGGGTATATAATCTTCTTGACAAAGTTCCAATTTATTTATTTTTTGGGAAATAGTTCCTAAAGAATACTTATAAGCAACATGATTAGTTGCTATGCGTTTTAGACGTTATAGCATTGATTTGGTAACGAAAAAGCTTTTCATCTAAAACCGCATATATTTTTTTTGTTGAAGTACAAATTTCCACAAACAGAATGATCTCTTCAAATTGTGAAACATATTGTAGTTGTACCTTCCATGCTGATTTTGAGTCTTTTGACTTGGCAGACCTGAGCATTTCATATAGTAATCCTACAAATATAGAAGGAAATGGTTGGAATAGGTTGATATGAATAGAATATCAGACAACACACTTCATTGCAAGTGAAAATAAGTAAACTGGAGTATATGGAAGATCTAGAATCAGTTGTGATTGTCTTAGGATCCCCTGTAATTTTTTGTCATAGGAATGAAGATCTTCCTAATAATCTGTTAAAATTTGTAATTAGGAACCTGTAACATGTTGTGGCAGGTTTTGATTTTTTGGAAATAGAAATACAAATTGTTACTGTCTCAAAAAAAAAGTGACGACGGAAGAACTCTTAAGGCAGAACTTGAGATCATTATTAACTCCAAACGAACACATAATGTATCATGTATTTCTCAAAATTACAGGGAAAAGGCTACACTAGTGCAACTAGAGCTCCGTCTATAAAGATAGTACAAAACAATTAACTGGAAAGTTTTATAGCAGATCTTGGGGTGCATTAATCGGCGATATGCAGACATGAAAACAAAAGGGGGTCTTTATAAAGCTTGGGAAATCCGCCTCCCTTTGAGCTAGGATTTGGGGTGTGAGTTAGGCCCAAGACCAAATTTTATATGGTATCAAAGCAGGACCCATCTCACCCAAAGGGTGTTGAAAGATGAAAAAAGTCTCACATTGGTGATTAATAAGATGGGTGGTCTCTTTGTAAGACTTGGGCAATCCTCCTCCCTTTGAGCTAGCTTTAGGGGTGTGAGTTAGGTCCAAGACCTAATTTTATAGGGAAGCAAGTAACTCTACATATAAGAACCCTTTTCCCATCATTGCAATTTGCAAACTAATTTCATTAGTTTTTCATTTTGCAATAACCTGATTACAAACATCATAATTAATCAAAATATTTTTAAAAAATAATCTATATTCCAGTATGAATCTTGACAAAGTCCTCCCGTAGACACTCATCTAAAGCTTAGTCATATTTCAATGATTTTACTCTTTTAGCAACATATTTATTCAGTTAGAGTGTTGAGCAAAACAAGCAAACAAACAGGGATGTTGTTATCATAGACTCAGGCAATCAAGATTACATGTATATCATCAGCGTAGCTACTTCTTCGCACTTCAGTTGCAAAGCATTTCTCTTTACTCCATGGGTGTCAATATTTCTTCCTTCTTTTATTAATGACCGATAAATACGTCTAGAGCCAACTATTTGGGCCAACCACAACCTTTGAAACTCGGGAATAGTGGGTTTATCCCTCTACCCAGTGGCGGAGCTAGAATTTTTAATAAGGGGGTTCAAAATCTGAAGATCTAAACACACGAACTAACCGAAAAGGGTTCGACATACACTATATATACATAAAAAATAATTTTAACCATGTATAAATAGTAATATTTTCCACCGAAACTGGATTTAGTTCGCTTGGCACAGGGCTCGAACTTGTGACCAAAGAAACAATTCCGCCAACCTTTGCCAACTGAGCAAACCTTTGGGGGCAATCTTCATTTTATATGACAGAACCCCACACTCCCAACCTCGTGCGCAGTCAATAGTGGCCTCTCCCACTTCACTTACATGTTGACTTGAACTCCCAACCTGTTGATTGGAGAAAGCGTTCTTGTCACAATAGCAACCTAACTTGCCTATTCCTAAGGTGACAAATTAGAAATATTTCCTTAGGATCTTAGTGCAACATAGGAAAAACAAATAATTCACCAAAATGGATGTAAAGCATTCATATAGTCGACCTGAACTAGTTTGAAACTGAGGCTAGTTGGTTGACTCATTGTTACTTCAAGTGTTATCTCAATGGAAGCGTTCTGTACCCTTTTCTGGGCAAAACAAGTTGTTCAGTGATTTTCAACTCCTTAAATGGGCATCCTCTCGTCATAACCTCATTATATCTAGCAATTGTTTGTTTTCGCCTGACTTTGGATTAATGGCCGATGAGCTCATGCCATTGCTAGGCAGTTATTTCTCTCTCGCTCTCCAAGATAGGGAAAAAAGAACGCTAGCCACGATTCCATATCCTAGTCTATGGTCCACCTTACTTTGGTATCTAAAGTACTCTTGCGGTCTTTCCCTACAACTCCAGCTAATGAGTGACATTTAATTGCTGACAGTAACAGAACTCCACGCCTGTCGACTTCAGTTCTAGATGCTTGAACCAAATGTAAAACCAGTCAGCAGAGCCACCTCTAGCACATATTCAAGCCAACTCTGACTTCAAATTCTAGATTTTGCTGGAATTTGCAACATGTGGTGCTAGATGAAAAAGAGAGATTCCTAGGTTTGGTTGGCTAGCAAGTCTGAATTTATATAGTCGTTTAAGTTAGTCCTGAAGCAGTAGTGTGATCAGGAGAAGGAATGGCCTTGGATATTGAATAGGAAATCCATTGTTCCACCTATTTGCATGTTTTGCTTTGGTAGCATTAAAGGGTGTGTGTCTTCAATAAATAACAGAAGAGAGATATTTCATTATGTAAAGATGCGCTTTCTTCACAGTAGTTCTTCGGAGAATAGCAACCATTTATTGTTACAGTACAACTACTAGGCAGATTTGGTCTCTATTTATCAACCTGTTTGGAGCAAGCTGAGTAATGCCACAAGATGTTAAGCAACTTGAATTATGTTGGGACAGAAAGAGAGTGGATAACAGATCCAGAAAGACTATCATTGTGTACATCATCTGGACTGTGTGCCTTTAAAGAGACAGGAGATGTTTTGAAGGGAAGACTGAGCATATTCTTTTGTCGAGCTTAAATGATTACAGAACTTATACTTTAGATGCAAAGGGAACACATCAGAAAGTATGTTACAGTTAGGAATTTTGGGACTCTTTGAGTCAACAGAGAAAATTGAATATACTGCTTCTTTTGTACTATATCCCATACCTTCTTGATGCTGATACCAATAAAATTACTCTTACCTTATCAAAGGAATTTTAGAGCCCTAGGTTGATAGGAGCAAAAACAGCGGAAAAAAAAAGTTTCAAGCTTGGGTTTGACGGCTTAATAATAGGCTGTAAGTCCTAAATTTGTTGGGGCTTAGGTGGTAAAAGTCCAAAGGGATAAAAATCAAGCGTGTTCTCGAAGATCACAAATACTGTCTTGGACCTAGGATATCCTGCCTAAGGCATTACAGAAGGTCTAAAAAACAACAAGGTAGAACTAACTTGCACCAAAATCTAGAAGTCCAAAGTAGGGCAGTTGTTTGATCTAGAATAAGGCATCACGTTAAACAATGCATTAGAGAGTTGGGTGTTTATTGCATTTTTTATGTTCCCTATTAACAATATAGCATATTTAGAAATTATCTTACGCCAGAAGTTGTTTATCCAAGGATAAAAATCAAAATTGTATAAGGATTAAAGTGTCCCACATGTATGATCTGAAGGAATAAAATCCAGAGATAATGTTATTGAAAAGAATAGTCATGCATTGCAAAACGAATGCAATGCCGGTCTAAAGCCCCATATATCCTGAATTCATCCACACCTAACAAGAAATACATTATTCCAATATTATCTCGGTTTCTTATGACTAACAAGTAACAACCAATTAGCTCAATGACGCCTCTTTGTGTGGTTCTTATTGATACGATAATATTTCCAGTTTATGGGTTTAATGCCCTCTATTAGCCCTGTTATACCTGATCTTATCAAAAAAATATCCTCTATTAGCCCCGTTATACCTTATCTTATCAAAAAAAATATCTTGTATTAGCCTAACCCCCAACAAAAAGAACCTCTTTTTGCATTTCCTGAAGAACATACGACATGTATAGCATCCCCACGCTTATGAATGAAATGCCCAGAGCTTAACTTCCACATTTCCACATGTATGTTGACCATTACTTCCTTTAAAATCCCATGTCAAAAACTGCTCTGACAAGATACTCCATCCAGAATTTATATCTAACTCAAGAGGTTGTGCATGTTATGATGTGTAGAATAATGTTGGTTTTAGGTTTATTCATTTTCAAAAAATCTATTGACTAATTTAGATAGTTTCAATCATTTTCACTAATCTTTTCTTGTTGAGGTGGAGTTGCAGAGTCAGTTTATGAGTTGTCAACCATCTGACAGAAAATATCCTACATTTTTTTTAGTTAATCCAAAATAGTTGACCTCTTAGGCTCTTACTATAAATGATAAAAGTCCAGTTAGTGCTTCCTAGATTTTGTAGAGTAAATATTTCTCTGTTACATTCATTACAAGTACTCCAAAATATTTTCTTACTTTACACTAGAACAAATGGTATAATTCCATTCTAATGATGCTACTACAGTGAGCAACCAAGGAAAGTTACAGTGGTCAATGCTCGACATAGTGGAAGATAAAAGCTGCAACAGTTGCCTGGCAATTTAAAGGGATTTATACATAAACAAGAAAACTCAACCATTTGCCAGGTAAGGAAACTCAAAATATCCTGAGTTTCATATTTCCCACAATATTATGCAACAATTAATTTTCAATAAGCTCCAGAACCATAAACCCCGGTCCCCTTTTATAAGACTACCACCTAGAAGTAGTACGAAAATCTTACTTTACTACGAGACTTAAAGGTGAACCCAGCAGATAACAATAAAAATTATAACTTTTTATAACCAAGAAATTCCCGTGGGATAGTAACTGCACAGCTGTCGTATGCGGGTACTACGAGGCCCACGACTTTCTTGATCACCTCATTCGGGTTAAGATGTGGCTAAAGTCTCTCCAAGGGTAGCGTATATTACGCTCGAGGTCTCTCGAGCCTCCTGTTGTACCAATGTCTCCGTTTTAGGGTTTAAGGGAGTGTCAAACAGTCAAACTTCGATACCTAAATTCATTCATCCAAAGGCTTTTCCATACGGTTCAAAGCTCGAGGGGTAATAACACCCCTCTCTACCCTTCTCCACTTAAATACCAAGCTTTAGTCTGCAGTAGGATTCAAAAACGCAACATCCGCCTAATTTTAGGTCACTAATAGTGAATATAACCTGATGACTTGATTTCACTCCAAACCATTTTGACGTTTTATCCTCCACAAAAAAAAGCTAAAAGAATCACAGACTTTGATAATTAGATTACCAAATAATAATTCTCAAATGAACGTCTCTATCTTAACAAGGTAGGAGTAAGGCTGCATACACATCACCCTCCCCAAAACCCGAATTACACTGCGTATCTTGTTGTTGTAATTCTCAAATGAACATACAGAAATTAGTACCAATCAATCAACTGACTATGCCAATCCCTAATATCCAGTCTACTTTATTCAGGCACATCTCATTACAAAAAAGCACAATTTACAAAACTGGATCAGGGAAAGCACATTTCTATTCTACTACTAACAGATTGATTAATACCCTAATAGTTGCAATCAAAGGCTAATTACATGCATTCTGAAGCAAAAATATGATTATAGAATACTCACTGTCACGTATAACTTGCCGGAAGTTCTTGTAATCGCTTCCCTGCGATGATGTATCGGAATCAGACATCGACATGATTGATTTTCCACCAAAAAGTAAAATAAATTCCAATTTCCGTTTCTCTCTCTGTGTGGGCTTTAAATAATTGATCGATCACAGAGATCGTTGTGATCGAAAAATTGGAAATTGGAAATGGAAATTCTCAGTGGTTTAACAATTCACAGAGAGAGAATTAGTCGTAGTAATTTTCGCACGTTGACTGTTGAAAGGCCCAAAGTTGAATTGGACTATCACCCGAAACGATTTCATCATTTTCCGGGTCGTTTGATCCGGGTCGAACCAGTTTGTCGCACGTTCATACCCGGAAACTAAATTTACGAACATCAAAAAATAATCGAACACTAGAAAATGTTTTTCTTCCTAGCGAAAGCATGTTAACTTTAAAATATTTGAAAAAATAACATTATGTGTATTGATTTGGCATAATTAAAAATGTCAAAAGTGTGAAGATATGTAATCGAAGAAGTATATGATCGATTCTCACCTAAGTAGTAAATATAAAATATTCTGAATATTGATTTTTGTATGATCTCTAAAGATGTATTTTTATTTTAAATTAATCAAACATCCCTTAAGTAATGCAATAGATAGGATTGTTACACCCTTACTAATTTAAATTAGTCAGACTTTAATATAAATACAAATTTAGAGTACTGGACTTTAATATTAATTTTTGGGTATGTCTTTCGGCGAAGTTGTATGAAGCTTTCTTTTTTACTTTTATAAAATTTGTATTAAATCATATAATCATACTATCAAATTAAAACGAGGGAAGTAAAATATATCGAGAAAAATATGTACGCGTTTGATGTTATTAATTAATTTTATAGACACGGTTAAGTTTCAGCCTAATTCTAGAACAGTAGAATGATTCCAGAAATATTACAGGTGGAATTTTTTGTGACACAAGATTAGCTTGAAAAGTAGTAAAATTTTGAATTTGACTTTTATTTGCTAGGCTTTAAATTGAGGCTAGAAAATATGATGCATTTACATTTACATTTATTTACATATAAAAGAAAGCTCTAAGATAAATATATTGTTAGTGTCATATTAAATTAATATGTTATATCATGTTATTTATTTATTTATTTATCATATCATCATATTAAATTTAACAAGAAGAATTATATGTTATTGTATGGTCAATTTAATTAATTAACTTGTGTGTCATTCTGATGATGGTGATAACAATTATAAAGTTGACTAAATTAAGAATCTTATGAGTAATACATTTACATTATGATATTCTATATATTTAGTGTTCTTAGAGATATAATTTATTTCTAATGTGATATTTATGTTAGCAGAATATTATTAATCTTTTCATTCATGTTTATTTGTCCACGAAAACAAAAAATTATTTTTACTTATCCACAATTCCACATAGCATGTCAAGAGGATGACTGCCAAAAACTCACTAGCAAAGATGCCTTTTGGCAAGGTGTCATTCGATACAATTTTATTTTCTAAGAAAATTTTATTAATATTCAGACATTAAAGTATTTTTTCCCCTTTGGTCTGTTTGGAAAGCTACCTGGTAATTGGATTGGTGTAATTACTAGAGTAGTTAATTACACAACCAAGTAATTACACTGACATGTTTGTTTGTCACAATACATGTACTGTTTGGATGCACAATTGCAATCATAAAATTATATCAAATTTTAAAAATAAAAGCTAATTATTTAAAATTTATATTAGACAAATAAGAAACTTTATAAATGTTATTAAATTAAATATTTAAGATATATATTATCTTTTGAAAATATATTAATTAATAAACATATGTTCTTAACTAATATTATGAAAAAATAATTGATTTATATTTTTCAAATTAGTATATATCAATTGAATTAATAATAAAAACTAAAAGCACACGATTTCTATGAACACCATGAAATGCATGTTTGACAAAAAGATTAATATTATAAATAAAATGTTATAAATTATTAAAATATTTGACAAAAAGATAATCTAGCAAGTCTAATTAAAAAATAAATGACTCGCAATGTGAAGTCTCAAGTCAATACTACTTAAAAAAATGAAACTAAAAATATAACATAAGTTCCAAATTCAAAATAAAAAATTTAACATATACTCGTATGTCAAATTTCAACATAACATGCATAAATATGATTTAAAAGATCTGACAAAACAATGAATTCTACTTTAATTTAAAAGTTAGAATACTAGCAAAATTAGGCTAATGAAATAAATAAACATGACATAAAAAATAGATAATACGAAAAATTATATAGAATCACATGAAGTAAAGGTTGAGAATGAGAAATAAACGAAGTATAAATAATATACAATAAAAATAAACTTTTCGAGATTTTTAGAATAAAAAAGAATTTAAAATAATAGAATTAGAAAATAAATTAAAATAAAAATAAGAAATTAAAAAGTAATCAATTTATAATTATACCATGTAATTATCGGCAATTCACAACCCTCCCTGAAAGTTGGAGAGTGTAATTACATCTGTCAATTACACTCAATTACCTGTTAATCAGGTAATTATATGGTCAACCAAACAGGTCAAACAGTGTAATTACACCCAATTACACCAAATTCAATCTCTAAAAGAATTATGACATGTACAAAAATAAATGAATGTCCTTGGAAATAACAAAGAAAAACATGACAAGTAAAATGGACCGAGAGACTATAATATATATAATTAAGTCATTTATGATAAGATATGTTCCTAATGATAGTATATGCATACTATTAGGGGTGTTTATGATACAATTTAGGTCGGTTATTGGTTAAAATCAAAATCAAATCAATTTAATTATTTTTTTACTCATTAAAACCAAATCAAACAAAACTTACTGGCTCTTCGTGTTTGCCCTTTAGCTAGATGCTTTTGAAACAAAATTATAAGATGAAGGGATGTCTTATAAATGCTACTCCTATGTGTTGTCTTTTCTATCTTTGATCAATTCTTGGATTTAGTAGGAAATCTCTCTTCTGCTTTTCTTTGAATCAACTAGTAATATAAACTGATTTAGAGGTACTTGATATATATAGTAGATATTAAATTACCTTGATTTATGCGTGTGTTTGCTTATTTATATTTTGAATTTAACGCGCGGAGGCTAAATAGAGATGACGGCGTTAGACCTCCTGTTCTACCACATAATTAAGAAGTAATTAGGTCTCCTTATTTGACTATTTATATTGGCCTCGGTCCATCCATCCATCCTCTTATATTCACTTGTTTTGTTCTATAATTCACTGGTATATGTATCTACCTAACACTTCCTGCAGTGTCTTTCCCTTTTATTTATTTGTTAATAACCGAAAAATCTCTGAAGTCCAGTGGTATACGGTCCAAAACTTGGTGACTAATGGACTCGTTTTTCTATTATTCTCCAGTTAAACATGTATCTTTTTAATTGTCAGCATGGTCTCCCAAGCTTTGGTCTAATGGTAAGAGCGCAACACATGAAATGTAAATTAAACGTGTACATCATGAGTTGTGCATTAAATTGATTTTTCGCAAGTGTGTTGAAGCAGCAAAGTTGCAACTTAGAATGGTAATGATTTCTAAAGATCATACCAATTGGGAGACATCGTGAATCAGCCAAATGTGATTTGTGAACTGAAATATAATACTATTATTTTGTTCTTTCTTTCATTTAATGTCTATTGACATCCCAAAAGTTACTTTCGAATAGAACCGTCAATATGGGCTAGGCTCGTTGGATCGGTCTGGCCTAATCCGTGATTTGATAGGGCTGGACTAAGAATTTCAGAGCCAATTTAAGAAAATGATTTTTTTAAGCCAGCCTGAAAAGGTTTGCTTATTTGTTAGGCTTGAAAAATATGGCTAGAGCCGGCTCGTGGGCCAAATAAAAATTAATTAAAAAATAAAATAGAGTATTAAAAATAACAAGTGTCCAAACTCAAAATCAATTTAAAATTTTAATACAAATTATGTTTATATAATATGTACTACATAAAATAAAAATTCCCTAAAATTTCTAGGGAATCACTACGTATGCCGTAGCCTATGGAATATTGTCATATCTTTTGTGTTTTATTATGATCATTAGAAGGTTAATATTTCTATTTAGCTATTTATACTTTTACTTGAAATCAAACTTAATTAATATTAGGGAAAAGGGTTCGAAATATATTCGAACTTTGACCGAAATTGCTGTAACAATCTCAAACACCCCTCTGCACTATTTAAAAAGTGTATTTTAAATATATATATAGGTGCCCACGTGGACATCATAAATATTGTATCATTATAAAAGTTTTGATAAATCTCAATAATGATAAGAACTGGGATCTTATTGCTTGGCGTAATGACTTGACATAAAAAAAATAGAGGATGGCGCATGGACGACGACTTCAGTTAGAACCAAATTTGGGCTGTAAAACTATTGTGTGGAATAGACAAAAAATTGGATTTATCATCCATTAGTGGTTACATTATATCTGAATATGATAACAACATTATCTCTATAACTATCAAATGATTTCATCCTGGAACCATATACAAAACATTAACCTTTGGAGAAAGTAGAGTAGAACTTTGAAATACTACAAATGAAGGAGAACACATATTGTGTGCCTGTCATGACAAATATATCAACCAAAAAGATTTGGTCTTCTGTTCAGCTGAACAAAAAGAATAATAGATGAGACAAGAAAAAAGCAACAAAAGAAGATGTATTTCTTTAGCATTTCATTGAAGTTTTGTACAAAATATAATGTTTCCTGTTTTTGACAATAGCTAATACTACATATAATTGAATTATTTGTCATTTTAAATTTCACCTCCATTACTCTCAACAGAAGGTAACACAATTCTAACAAGCTTAAAATCCTCTAAAACAGCTAAGGTGGATAAACTACAACTTCAAGATTAGTATCAAAAGGAATTCACAATCACTAGCATACATCTAAGATTTAGCACTAACAAAGTATTTTTTTTTTTTCCATTTTTTGTGTGCAATTCTCAAGCTTATTTTTACTTACCATTCAACTTTGCATCATAAAAATTAGGGAAAACTAAGGAAATAACCCTTGGAGTAAAATATTTACAACCCTATATCCCATTACTTTCATACTCCCAAAATAATTACATTCTATACTCAATTCGCATAACTGATTAAAAAAGCCCCAACATCAACTTTCAATTAGTTCTCTCTTCTTCCATAATCTCCTTATTTTCATTCACACTTCTGCTTTTTCCCCAAATTCTCCTTCTTCCAGATCAAATCAACACTGGAGTTCATCCTATCCATCAATGGAGCAAATACCGATCCTTTTGCAGCATAACAGAATCTGAAATTCAGAGCAAAATTACATTAACTTTGATATTGACCACTGCTTGTAGAAACATCTACAAATTTCGAAGCTTTCATCACACAAATTTCAAAGCATCTCAAAATTAATATTTCTAGAAGTATTGACATGAGCTATTCAATTGCGCAAGGTTTTTTACAATTGAAAACATTAAACGATATGGGAGTAACAATGTACCTCGACTTGAAAAAGATCATGATGTAATTTTGAGGAATGAAGTGTAACAGAAGCTGGTGAAGCTGGATGAAGAAAGAAAATAAGGAGAAGAACAAAGAAAAGCTTGTTTAATCTTAAAGGGTGTTGGTAAAACACAGTTCTGTGAGCTTTCATCTTCAAAGATTGAAACTTTATAGCTTAAATGGAGATTTTCTTGAATTTATAGCTTGAGTTCTTGAAGGGGTTCCATATTTTTCTGAAAAGAAAGATAGGATTTAACAGACAAATAGAGAAAGGGGGAGTAGTAGTAGTAGTAGAATGTGGAGAGAGTCAAAAGGCTGAGTTAGGAAGGTAAGAAAGGTATGTATAGTTGAAATTTTGAGAAAGAAATTGAGTCAAAAAAACACATATCCATCTTTTTCATATTTTTATGTGCGTAAATATTATAATTAAACGTATTTCATGAAAGACGTTCGAAAAAGTTGAATTTATTTTAAAAAGGATTCAATAGAAGATAAAGAAATATAAGTTTTTGGATAGGATGTAACTTTTCGAAAGTGAACAGATGTGTTGGAAGAGTGAACGTTTGTGAATGTTTAATGTCACAACTTTGATTTATTCGTTCATTAATAAGCAGTGAGTGAAGAGTTTTTAAAATTTTAAACTTTCCCATTAATTATCTTATATATGCATATTAACTTATTTAAATGACAGTGTATTTTTCATTCATTTATAGTGATGTAGTAACTAACTTAGAAACTGATACTAACTTAGTAAGTGATACTAAATTAGTAAATACCTACAAAATTAGTATCATTGGAGGTTTCTCTTGTTCATCACTAACTTAGTAAGTGATACTAAAAGTATATATCTACAAGATTGGTATCATTGAGGTTTCTCTTGTTGAGAACTAACTTAGTAACTGTTACTAAAAAGGTATATATCTACAGGTTTGTTATCATTGAGGTTTTTCTTGTTCAGAACTAAATTTGTAAGTGATACTAAAATAGTATATATCTACAAGATTTGTATCATTGAGGTTTATCTTGTTCATAACTAACTTAGTTAGTGCTACTAAAAAGGTATATATCTACAGGATTGGTATCATTGATGTTTTCTTTTTCATAACTAACTTAGTAAGTGATACTAAAATAGTATATATCTTCAGGATTGGTATCATTGAGGTTTCTTTTATTCATAACTAACTTAGTAAGTGATACTAAAAACGTATATTTCTACAGGATGGATATCATTGAAGTTTCTCTTGTTCATAACTAACTTAGTAAGTGATACTAAAATAGTAAATATCTATAGGATTGGTATCATTGAGGTTTCTCTTGTTCATAACTAACTTAGTAAGTGATACTAAAATGATATATATCTATAGGATTAGTATCAGTGAGGTTTCTTTTGTTCATAACTAACTTAAGTAAGTGATACTAAGAAGGTATATATCTACAGGATTAGTATCATTGAGGTTTCTCTAGTTCATAACTAAATTAGTAAATGATACTAAAATAGTAAATATCTTCAGGATTGGTATCATTGAGGTTTCTCTTGTTCATAACTAAATTAGTAAATGATACTAAAATAGTAAATATCTATTGGATTGGTATCATTTGAGGTATTCTTTTTCTTAAATAACTTAGTTAATGATACTAAAAAAGTATATATCTACCGGATTGGTACCATTGAGGTTTCTCTTGTTGAGAACTAACTTAGTAGGTGATACTAAAAAGGTATATATCTACAGGACTGTTATCATTGAGGTTTATCTTGTTCATAACTAAATTAATAAGTGATACTAAAATAGTAAATATGTACAGGATTGGTATCATTGAGGTTTACTTTTTCATAATTAACTTAGTTAGTGATACTAAAAATGTATATATCTATAGGATTGGTATCATATGAGGTTTCTCTTGTTCATCACTAACTTAATAAGTAATACTAAAATAGTAAATATCTACACGATTGGTATCATTGAGATTTTCTTGTTCATAACTAACTTAGTCAGTGATACTAAAATAGTATACATCTACAGGTTTGGTATCATTGTTATGAAAATTATACTACAAAATTACAAATGGTGGATCAATCAGAGGTGAGGTTTCTTGACGGCAGCATAACTAGTAGAACGAGTCCTTGCATCGCCACGATGAGCTCGACCTGCAGATGTATTCCTAGTAGAGAACTCATGAATCTTACAAGGTACATAGCTTAGTGATTTCATATTTGGGCATTTCCTCTTTTGCAAAAGAAAACTTCACATTCCTCTGATTTTCTCTGGTTCTCAAGATCAATAATGCAATTCATGCCAATATCAAGTACATTCTCATCTATCAACTTCCGACATTTCGGTCCAATCTGTGTGAAAAAGTTGTGTTTTAAAGTGAGTTCCTTCAAGCTGCTGATCTTACACAATGATTCCGGCACTTCACCATACAATTGATTGTAAGACAAATCCATCAATTCCATTTGATGAAGGCACCCGAAAGATTGCGGGATTGGACCAGTTAATTTGTTCTTACTAGCATCAAATACAAATGTCAATTTCAACATGCCTATCTCATAAGGCAAGCATCCAGTAAGTTGATTATCGAAGAGAACCCCAAAGAGGTTTCCCTTTGCATGGCCAATGCTTTTGGGGATTTCACCAATAAATTTATTGTTGGCTAACGTAAGATACAGGGTAGCAGTACGACCTAAATTTTCCGGAATTTTCCCGAAAAAATAATTGTTGTTGAGCAAATGAATATCAAGGTCTAGTGTGAATACTTGAGGGTCTACTGGACCTTCTATCTGGTTGAATATGAGATCCAAATAAGTTAACCTGGTGGCACCTAGAACAACTTTTGGAAAAAAACCGACATATTGTTGCTCAAATCAAGTTCAAAAAGATTAGGGATATTCTTGGTCTATATATTATTGGGTATTTCTCTAGTGAAGTTGTTGGAGTTGGAATGGAAGATTTCCATAGTCGGGATTCCATTAATGAAATCTTTCGACAGAGGATTTCCCTTTAAGTTTTTACCATTGAAATTGACAGCAACAACTTTGTTATTGTTGCAAATGAAACCTATATACTTGGTTGGGTCTTTGCAAATGTTTTTGCCTTCCATGTTTTTGTAATGCCAAAGGGGTCGCTAGTTATTGTCTTCCTAAATCTTTGAATGACACTTATGGCTGATGCTAGTAGATAATTGGGGGTGGTGGGGATAGTTTGGGATGATTTGGAATTTTTGGGGGTTTGGATGGTGGTGGCGGCATGGGAGGGGGACAAAGTTGCTCTAGAGGAGGGGGAGGAAGAGGGCAAAGTGGTTCTTGTGGAGGAGGAGAATATGAATATGGAGGACAAGCAAGAGCAATGGGAGGGACATTTCCTCCACCACCAATTATGATTTCTATTGCTTCTCTGCCATTTTTGACAGATGAAGATGAGGCATTTGTATGGAAGAAACAGAGAATTGAAATCTCGACTAACAATGGCAGACGGAAGAAACACAGAATTGTTGAACTTCGTCTTGCTTCACTTAAACAAACCAGGTGGGTTATTTCCTTTGAATAACAAATGTTGGTCTGAACGATTGGACAATGAAATTAGGAATGGGCTTGAATAACAAATTGGGCTGAACGAATGGAATGGGCTAATGAAGGGGAGGGGGTGAGCTTGTAAATATTTTAGGTTTGATGGCCCTTTTATGTAGTTTTTTCTAAAAATTAAGTGAAACACATTTCAGAATTCATAAACATCAATAATAGAATAGTCAGTCAACTATGATTATGTCGAAAGTCAACCTACAACAATCCTTCTCTTTTATGGGGACAGGACTTGGGACTTTTTCTTTATTAGGGAGTCTGTATAGGCTCTATGAAGCTTGGAAATAGATAGAAATCAACAAACATGATATTAATCAAGGAAGAAAAAGTTAGGGTTCCTCAAGATCGTTCTGGCTCTTGTGTTGGATAGTATTGTTGTTATGAGATTCCAAAGCATTCATACTTTGAAAACTTTTCTTATTCATAAAATGCAATAAATAATAACAGTAGTACCCTAACAAGATCCAGAATGTAAATAATACCTATGGTGTTTATGGAAATTGATTTGGTTGAGCATGAAGAACCGTTTGGTCATAATTGAGCTAGCTAGCGCCTAGCTTCAATTAAGGTATATTTTTTTCTTATGATTAATAATTACTTGCTCTTCACCTAAGAGTATATAATTATAGTAATCTTTTATATTTAACAAAACAATTAATCATATTAGAAAACCCGCAATTAATCATTTAATTTTACTTTTGATGAAATTAACAACATAAAAAATATTCTTCTTCTTCTGCTTTAATTTGACTTTTTCTTTTTTTAACTAGTAATAACGTGGGCTACTGTTATGACACAATTAATATTAAAATATTACTCTCAGTAATAATGGGAAAATGATGTGAACAACTTGAGTACACAAAAATAATAGAAATGAGAAAGTGATACGAAGAGTATAACATAGACAAATTAAGGTAAAAAAAATATAACATTAATATTATTCTATCTCATATTGAGGGTAGATGTCAGGATGGTAATTTCAAAATTACTTAATCTCAAGATAAAAACACTATAATGACAAAGATGCAAAGAACGTGTATAGTTGAATATACTGATTATAAAAGACAAATAATATATTTTTCTGACTATTCGCATAAAATTCCCTAAAACGAAAACATCTAT
Organism: Solanum etuberosum; assembly: GCA_029582245.1. Lineage (NCBI taxonomy): Eukaryota > Viridiplantae > Streptophyta > Magnoliopsida > Solanales > Solanaceae > Solanum > Solanum etuberosum. The sequence goes on along the minus strand of JAJONR010002205.1, from coordinate 61,810 downwards.
GGATAATTTTCTTTTGTTTGTTGTAATAAAAATACCACTAAGACTAACCCATTTGGACATTATTCTTTTTTTTCTCTTTAGCACTCTTGAGAAATGTGGAGCACTCAAGCTTTCTAATTATAGACTGCACTATCCAAACCATTTTCGAAGGACTTAGAATTAGACGTGGCAAATGGACGAATTGAGTTGAATGAATAAAAATAGAATGAGTTAATAAATAAATAAATGGGTCAATAACCGTTAAAAAGTTGTACGAGCTAAGATAAGCTAAAAAGTGGGTTAAAACCCAATTTCCTCAATTCGTATTAAGTTTTAATTATTTTATAATTAATCTATTCTTTTCTTATAATGTTTTAGTATCTAGTAAGTAAAAAATTCTTTATTATGGTTACATGTAACATATTAAATATAAAATATATTTTAAAATATTTTAGCAAGACTTTTCATAAATTAATTTGGGCTAGATACCAATTCAAATTTTAATGGACTAAAAGATTAAATGGCCGAGTTAATAATAAGTCCAGACTTACACGAATGAGACAGATTATAATTTCATAAGCTGGTTTATTACTTTATCATAGTAATTAATACACTCCACTAAGAATCTTCTTCAAAATTGTTTATTTCATTGATCTATAATTACTTACCTATTTAATTCTAGCAAACTAAATTTTATCATCGGGGATTTTTAGTATTTTTGTTATTTCTTCTTCCTAATGGGTTTGCTCCCTTTAGAATAATGAGGTTTTTAGTTGAATTGGGTGATTTAATGGGTAGATTCAGATTTGGGTTGGATAAAATTAGTTTTGATTAAATCTTTTTTCTAACTAATCATAATGTTGTCACGTATTATAACTAATGGGGCCGTTAGTGATAAGGATAATAACGGGATGGCCACTTGACACCAAAGATATTTGAGTAATTTTTAGGTTTAGCAAACATAAAAATCATATTTGTATGTTATAATTATAGTTTGTATAATTGCGCTCAATAGCAAACTTTATATTTGCCATGGAGCATCAGATTTGTATAAATCGCTGGCGGCCTCTCATTTGTATAAATCGCTGGCAGCCTCTCATTTGTATAAATCGCTGGCAGCCTCTCATTTGTATAAATCGCTGGCAGCCTCTCAATTCAATTGTATATATGTAACTACTATGTATATGTATCAATGATTATGTTTGTATATCTGCATAAAATTTGAATTTGTATACAATTGAATCGAAATAAAACATTTGTATATCAAATATCTCTCTCTCTTTTATACAACACAAATTATACATTGTAATTTGTATAATTTGTGTTTGTATAAAGCGAGAGAGAGAGAAAATGCAAAAGAGAACTGGTAGGGAAAGATCTGTATTTATATAATTATAAGTGTATATGACGAAAATATATGTATTTGTATTTGTATATATAGTTTTCTCTCGCTTTATACAAACACAAACGCAATTTATACAGTTGTGTTTGTATTAAGTGAGAGAGGCGAGGGAGAGTGGCGAGCGAGATTCACTGGGGAGAGAGGCGAATGACAACTGTTTGCTACGACTTACAATTAAATGAAACTGTGGTTATAACATTTAATTTGAATTAATAATTTGTTATTTTATACAATTTTCCCAAGATATTTTATGACCAATAAATTAGTAGAGAAAGTATTTTTGTACCAAAGTCTGCAGCACGGCCCTCAAGGCTTTGGTCTAGTGATAAGAGCGCAACATCATATGAATTGGGCACGCATCCTAAGTTATTCATTAAACTGAATTTTCATGTTGAATTTCTTGCAAGTTTATTGAAGCAGCATATAGTTACAACATAGAATGTGAGACATCGTAAATTAGCAGCTTGTGATTCGCGAACTAAAATATAATATTATTTTATTCTTTCTTTCATTTAATGTCTATTGGTATTCTAAAAGTTCCTTTCAAAAGTACCCTCAACTCAAGCAGAAGTATAATGTGTTTGGAAACTCGATGTCAACCGGCTATCGGCTACCAAAATTCTTCCTTTTGATGTAGATATGGTTAAAATGCACATTTTTGCTAGAATATCATCTATTAAATTATGCTTTCAATTATTAACTTAATAGTATCATTTTCCCCTCTATATATTTATTATTATTACCTAAGTCAAAATTAACATCCTAAATGTTATTTTGAGCTATGTGGGACAAAAAAAAGCATGTCATATTCATATGATGAAAGCAAACTATGTTGTACATATTATATTATGTGAAAGTGGTCAACCATATTGCATCAGTTATACAAAGTTATATTAGTAATCAAAATATATCAACTAGCTCTTGATGCTAACTTAACCATTTTTAAAATAATGTGTATAAATTAATACATAGGACAAATGTTTGTTTTTCAATGTAACATCATCCCTGAGGATAAAGATTTTACTTTTAATACGTATTGGATTTCCAAAGGGAGAGAAAAAGTCTATAATAAAAACGTTTCCCCTTAATCGGTAGTGTTTGTTGTACATGCAAATCTAAGATGTCAAATATATGAAGATAACTTCATTTAAATGTGTGACCTAGCGATTGATGGAATAGATGAAAATAATAAAAATCGAGATTCAAATCCTAACAAAAATAAAATATACTAGATTTTTATTATAAAAGTTCAAAGACAACTATCGTGATAGACAAGGTAAAATAGGAGAGAGTCTGACAATCATACGGTGACGGTTATTAAAATGTGTTTCCTTGTCATAAGGCCATCCTCGATCTTCTTCATTTTCGATCTCAAATCCTTTCCCCCCTTCCCATCGTTGAGCCTTTCCCTTAATAGTTGGGGAAGTACTTCCTTATCTGAACTTTTATGAGTATTCTTTTCGGCCTTAGTAATTTTGGGGGGAGGGGGGGGTGGCGGAGGTGCTCAACATAGGCTCAAACATGTCTAAAGCGCTTCGTTAGTAAAATTATTCGATATTTGTGTTAGCCAAGATAATAAGTATATAGTATTTGTTGTACATGTAAATCTGATATGAAAATCTATGAAAGTGATTCTTTTAAAAACTAGTGAGTTGGACTTCTTGCATTGGTCCCAGCAAGTACTCAATAAGACAAATTTGAAGGATGAGGAAACCTAGATGAGGGCTGTCAAAGACAATAACAACTCATGTACACCAACAAGAAACTTTACTACTTTCTTGTATTGGCTTATATTGGCTTAGGTACCACAAGAAATAAAACTACTCAAACAACTAAAAAAAAGAAAAGTACTCATTCATCACAACTTACAATGAGTATGTACCTTACTATATATCTAGTTGTACATAATAATGAGATTCCATAGGGAAGTTTTTGTCCTAGCTCTTTTTTTTTTTTAAATGATGGGCAAATCGAACTTCACAATGAAAGTTAAGTACCCAATCAAGTAAAGATTATTTCATGTTCGATATCTATATTGAGGGTCACGATTAATCTGAACAATGAAGCCCTAAGTAATCTAGGTTAGCATTGCATAAGACCATGAACCCTGATAGAACTTTTTCTACACTCGAAACATTGGAAAATCATATCTATCCGACCACAATACTCCATGGTCATTCCAAAAGGATGTTAAGACTCCAATCTACCAAACAAGTAAAGTTTGACAAAGAAACTCACCAATTTGACCAGTAATGAGTAAATCAATGCAAGAAAACTTACAACAACAAAACGCCAAATATTTCACTTTGCTTTAAAAAGTCCTCCAAAATCTAATAAGTACATCAAAAAAACAAAATTAAACTAAATATTTTTCACATGATGTCTATTTTTGTTATGTAGGTGATGGGGTTATTAAACCCTCATTGTTGTTAATGCCAATATTATTATTGTACCTGCAAAGCACCTTGCACTTGACCACATTGTCATAGACATAGAACCCTGGTGTGACCATGATCCTAACCATGTTAGGGACCAACTTCTTAGCCTTGTCTGCACCCATATCCTCCATGTAAATTGAGTCAAATTTCATCTCTTTATCGACTCTGAAAATAGGCAAAGTTGGGTGCAATGAGTTAGCCAATAAGTGCACTAACCACACTGCTTTTGATGCACCAAAAAAGGCTTGCAAAAGTGGTTCAGGCCAAGCACGGTTCCATCCTAACATAGCAACAATTTCACTCATTTTCCTATCACAAAACTTGCTGAATTCTTCACTATAAAATCTTGTCCCTTTGCTTAAAACTTCCTCCCATGTTAAGTCCTTTAATCGATTGTACAAACCGAAATTCGATTCACAACGATCAATGGGGTTCAAGATTTGATTACAGCAACTCTTTTGGTATCCAATAGATTCAAAATCATCATAAAAAGCTTTGTTTAACAAGGCTTCAAGATACACAAGTAAGCCTCTGGGGTTTCTTGATATTGAAATCTTGATTTCATATGGTTGGAGTAGTAATGCAATTCGATCATAAACTTTGCTACCAATCTGTCTGAGCTGAAGAGTCATCGATCGACTTAAAATCCTAACAGATGATCTTGCCTCAGAGACCATAACCAAGAAATGCTCAATCACTTTATCCTCTTCACCAAATTTCACTCTTTGAACCAAATTTAAAGGGGATTTGTTAGTCATAACATTGTTACTACAAACTTCAAGACCAGACTTCAAATTATGACAATAAATTTCAAGTTTGTTTAGCTTTTTCTCAAGCTCAACCATAGAAAACTTCAATCTTGATGCTTCTAAAACAGCCTCATCTCTTTTCCTAGTAGCTTGAATAAGCTTATGTGAAACCTCAGCTAATGCAATTTTCCATTGTTCCTCTCTTGTTGACACTCCACCAACAACAGAAGACTCAACTTCTGATGATGATGATAATCTTGGACTTCTTTTAACAAGATTAGACAGAACAGATTTGAATATACCACCATGTGGACTATTTACAGAATTACCCTTGTTGTCTAATGGAACCACAGTGATTTTCTCCCTATTGCTTGGCCTGCACTTGTTACACAAAACTCCTTTATCATCATTTTCTTGCCTCTTTTTGTTACACACTTTGCCTTTATTCTCTGTTTTAGAGTGTAAAGGTGTAGGATGGTGTCTGTATTCACCTTCACTTGGAGTTGTTTCTGCTCTAAAACTGCTTCTCCCTTGTGAATACTCTTCTTCTTCATTCCCTTCTTCAATCTACAATTGAAAAACACAAACCAAAAAACATAAAAATTCAATCTTTTTGAGAAAAAAAACACCTAAACAGAATTTGCTTCAATACAAAAAAGAGAAAAAGGGGTGAAACTTACAGGAGTAAAAGGAGAAGGTGAATTAGCCATGGAAATTGAATTAAACCAAAAGGGTATTGATTATAAACCAAAAAGATTGTTTCTTTATGTTGAAAATCTTAAAGGGTGGTGAAAAAACTTAAAAACATCATAAATCAAGAATCAATGAGAAAAAATCAAGAATTTGCTTGAATACCCAAAAGAGGAAAAGGGGTTAGAGAGGAAATGGTGAACTTACAGGTGTGAAAAGAGGAGGATGACGAGGAGAAATGGAGGATTTTGAGGAGGAAGAAGAAGAATTAGCCATGGAAATTGAAGTTATATGAAAAGGGTGTATGAGTATATAAGAAAAAGATTGATTCTTTTTGTTGAGAAAAAAGAAAAAAACTCAAAATGTGTTATTTCGTCGGCTTGTAATCATGGTTTTGAATGAATCACAGAACAGATTTGCAGGTTCTTTTTTCTGAAATCTGAAATTATATTTCAGCTTCTTCTTAAGCTATAACCCCCAGCCCCTGGATCAAAAGACGTGGCACAGTGAATGAAGTTATTGTTTCTTTAATTTGTTTCAGGTTTAAATTTTGGATATTAAAAAACAATTGTATGATGTGAATTTGAAATAGTCTGATTTTAATACTATATTGAACACATCAAAAATGTTATGCAATGGATGAAGTTGTTATTTCTTTAATCAGTTTCGAATTTGAACTCTGGATATAAAAAATCATTGATAGGGAACGCTCTTCCAAATGAGACCCTGAGTGACGTAATTCGAAATAATGACTCTATATTGAACACCGAGTGAAAAAATTAAAAAAAAAAAAAAAAAAAACACCCCACCCCTCGTGGAGAAATCAGAAGAATCAGAATTTACCAGGTCAGAATTATGAAGTTTACGCGCTATGAAGTATTTTAGGGGTTAACTATGGTCTACTATTACGTGACACATGCGTTCGTGAGTTACACGTCTTGATGTTGAGTTTGGGTCTTCTTTATGACTTAATGAGTCAAATGTCAAATGTAGTTTATTTCCATTTAATACTTTTTCTTAATCCTCCGTTTCTAAAAAAGAAAAGAAAATAATGGAAAAAAATTAAAGTAAATTTTTTGTTTATCTATCTGTTTTAAAGTCTCTGAAAAAGTCTCGATTAATTTAGACTTACATTTGATATTATAGCCAATTATCCATTTCTGGGATATTATTAAATAAATAACTCTTTTTATATATGTATCTTGTAATTTTATGAACATTTTTTAGACTATAATTTGAAGATCTTTAAAGGGCGAAAAGTAAAATTATAATTTAAAATTTTATAAGTTATTATGAATATTTGACGCAAATCTAACATTAACCAAAAGATATATTTTTTAAGGATTATATTTGTACAACATATAAAATAGGAATACAATTTAATTAGTGGCTTAAAAGAACAACACTTGCATAAATTAATTAATTTATGCGGTATAAAATTTGTTAAAAGAAAAATTATTCTTTAACTAGGCTTGAAATTGAAACTCTGGCTAAAGATAAAAAAAAAGAAAAAAATAATTTTATCATGTTTCTGATCTCAGTGCCATTTTTGATATTGTCTTATTCTTATTTTTATTTGGACGCCATTCGAATGGAGATAATTTAAAATTCAAATTTTGTTTATTAAAACTTGCAATTTTATACGTATAGAATAGGTAAATGTGTTAAATTAACCAATTACTATAAATTAACCATAGGAAAAGATTGAAAAATTGGTTATAAATCATCTAGCGTGTTACATTTTACAATTATAAACATGAAGTAAGGAAATGAATGAATCAATATTGATTTATATGATTATTTTGTAATTATGTTTTTAAAACTTATAAAGAGACCATGATCATGGTACTCAATTGCGACAAACCAAATAGTAATACGGTCCCTAATTTTTTCTAGCCTAATTTTATTTTGCTTTCTCTTACCATAACTTTAATTTTATTTTATATATATAACTCATCTGAAAATGGAATTTATCTATGTTTTAATTCTGGTTACAATGTCAATATTATAATTTTGAAATATCTTGATTTTAAATCAAACAAGTAACATTCATAATTTCTTCTTCTACATTGAAACCTTAATGAATGTTGTTAATCAATATTTTTATTTGAATAATGATCTAGTGAAATTAGTTGAGATATTGTTTCTTCCCTATGTAATTGAAAATATTCACATGGTAATAAATTTTTTATAAATATAAAAACTTCAAAAAAATATTTTAAAAATCTATATTTGCAGCATTGATGAGTAGGTCCATATCCTTGTCTAGAATAATTAAATAAGGACAGTGATAACCCAAAAAATGGTCGATATTTTTTTTGGATTTGTCTTTTAACCAGCTAGGCATTATATGGTTATTTGTTAAATTTCCACCATACCTATTTATACTTAACCTGTTGGTCAAAATGGATTTTTATCTTTTTCCTCTAAAACAGCCAAAAATTTCACAAAAAATCTTTTGAGTTCCAAGAAGGACAATATAGCATGTTTTAATAAATTATAAACTAAATAAAGCCTAACAAAAACAAAAAAAACATCATGTATAAATTATTTTTCTTTTGATAAAAATAGTAAAACTCTATGTATTGTATAATTTTGAAAATTTTAAAGTTTCACAATTTTTGTCATTTTTCTAATGTCACTGCCGTATAATGTCGACCATATCATGTACAAATTATTTTTCCCTTTCCCACCAGGTACGCTACTAAAAAAAATGAAATAGATTTTTAGAATCGAACGATTGATTTTATTGGAAATATCAACCTCAAATGGGATAACAGATTTATTTTGGAAAATATCGATCTTTAAAAGTAGGTTTATCAATAACATAATTATAAAATGCATCATCCGAAAAATTATGACTTCGTATCTTTATTGTGTTACGATAAGTTTCTATCACTAGACTATGAATATTTATTGGTTTAAGATTTTGGTTCTTTTATTTATACTCTTCAAATCTTTTCGCATGAGGGACAATTTTTGTAAATTTTATAAAGAAGCCAATCTCTAGAGATCGATTAGAATTTTTTCGATTTTTTGGCAATAAAAATGACCTCTAGAAGTTGATTTTATTAAGAAAAATATTCTTAAAATTACTTAGTCAAAAATCGACATTCAGAAGTCCATTTTTTCAAAAGAAAAAAAAATTGGGGTAGCAGAAGGAGTAACGAGGGAGGAAATTATAAGGTGGGGAATAACCCTCACCAACAATATAAATATTTAAATAGTCAACCAATTGAACTACTAAGATTTTCGTTTTATTTTAATTTTTTTTAGATCAATTTTTGTTGTTTTATATTTATATTTGGTCCTAATTTAACTTGGATTACGTTATAAAGCCCCATATTTTGAAGTAAAACTTTACCTAACAAAGGTGATATTATATTCAAATTTTAAAATCGAGATCGATGAAGTAAAACTTTACCTAATAAAGGTGATATCATATCCAAATTTTAAAATCAAGATCGATAAAAAATAAATAAGTGTTTACCGTTCAGTGTTAATATTATGTACACACCATTTTGCAATATGTAAATGAAGACCAAATTAAAGATAGTAATTAATGACACAATATCTTTTTCATTCTGCATTTACTACCACCATATCGTACACCTAACAACCACTTTCTTGCATAATTCTCCCTCTTTTAATTTTATTTTTATGAAATCCTTTTCTATTAAAAGAAATTAATAATCAAAGATTGTTCTATTTAAAATCCTTAAGAGATCGTTTGATTTGGGAAATAAATTATCTCAAAATTATAATATGGAGACTAAATATTTAATGGATATATGATATATCCTTATTAAAAAAAAGTTTAAAAGACCTCTCTATGTTTATTCGTTTACTATAAAGCCAAAGAATATCCCTCAATCGAAGACCCCCCCCCCCCCCGACACCCCCACACACACTCAAAATGTTTGAATTTTCAATTAAATTATTTATCACATCCTTTTGATTCGACTTGATCCAGATAATTAATTAATTTAACTCACACAAAATAACACCTAAATATAATCATGAATATTCAATACTTCTAATATGAAGCTTATTTATATAGTACATACAAAAATTTATCAAACTTTCAATAAATATTACAATTTGAATCAATACTACAAATTTTAAAGATAAAACTCATATAATATCCCGTTATGATGAAATTTTCATCACTTGTAAGGAGAGAAATAGTTCACATTCCTAGACCATTAAATTAAAATCATAAAGGAAAAATCCTTTTGCAAGAAAATTTGGCCAGAATGGTAAAATAACATATTTCACATTATGTTGTTTTACCTTTTTGAACATTTTTACCCTTTTATCTTTAATACCTTTTAATTAAAAAATGAAAAAAAGATCAGTTTGTTTTAAAATAAAAAAGATATTATAGATTTTTTAAATTTCTGGCCATTTAGCATTATCCGAAAAATAAGCAGGAAAAAAAGTTGTGGAAAATTAAATGTTTTCATTTAATTACAATCATAAAATATGCAGGAAAGAAGTCATGGAAAATTAAATGTTTCATTTAATTACGTACATTCTTGATTTGCATGAGAATCATAAAGGCAAAAGAATGAAGTACCCATAAAGAGTGAAATTAAATTAATAGTGTGAATGCAAAAATCAAAATAGAACCATTTGGAGAAGGACTTCAATCCCACCCTGCATTAGCGGAAACTACATTTATGGTCTATTAAAATTTTTATTCTAACTGATCGAATCTGGATACTCACGTCAAAATTTAAGTTAAAGTCTCAAATATTTAAAATAGATATCTTTTGATAACAATATTTTACTTTTATTATAGTGCGTTTATTTGGCACGAATTCAAACATTGCTAAAAGGGCCTCATAAAAGTGGTCACCATCAAGCTAAAATCATCTCAAAGCTAAAATGAAAAAAAGTATAGTTTGCATTTTTCAATCATAAGGTTGGCTATTCATTAGAGTTCCATCCTAAATTTTACTTAACGTGTTATATATATATTCTCCAAAATCAAATTGTGTACCATTCTATTTGCAATCTCGACTACTTCTAGCATCTATATGAATGAGTTCGTTGACCATTTTCATTAGTCGAGCTAATAAACTTCAAACACCACATGACTAATTAAATCAAAGAAAACTTTTATTCGTATCATTTTGTTAATAATAACTTTTGTAAATGAGTGTTTTACTTCCATTAGTGAATCTACCTGTCACGAATCCACATTAATCGAGCCAATTGACTTCAAAAACCGTATGGTTAAACCAAACAAAACGTTCATATGTGTATCATTTTGGAATTCTTTCATACAAACTATAGCACTAGTTAATACACATTCATATAATTCATTTATTTTTATAAATTATAATTGTGCTATCATGAGCAATTTACAAACACTTTGATTGGTTTCACAAAATACCTTTCATTTCCTACCAACAACAAATCAAGTAATTTTATTCACCAAAATTGAGATAAATGGCAAGAAATCATCTACTTACTATTTAGTCTTCTCTAAAATTTAGGCCTAGAACCTCGTGATACACCACTCCATCGATCACTAGGTCATAACATTCATATAATAACCCTTTCTCATGAAAATATCAGCTTTTAACTTATCTTTGTTCTGATGATGAATTTACACAACATTTCAAGAACTGAAAAAAGCAAAATCTAGACTGAAAAGTGTCGTTCTCTAACATTAAAGAATGGTAGGTATGTGTGTTGGTGGTGGTATTAAATATGAAAATGAATAGTAATAGTAATAGTAGTAGTATTAACTCTCCTCATCTACCATTCATTAAATTTCATAGGCAAAGATGGACACATATCATTAATCAAACATCTTACATATACAGAAGCAAAGAAGGAATAGGGCATGTGAAAGTAATAAATGATACACAATGGGAAAATAGATCCCAACGGTCATTGTGCACTATGTTTTGTTATGTGATTGTGATTGTCATGTGGTCCATCTTCATATGTTTTTTTTTTTTTATATATTTTTAACAGGCGCTGACTATTTCCAGAAGATCACGGGTATCTGTTTCTTTTTTATTTTTTAAAAATAAAAATAAAATTTTTTTAGACCAAGAATACATATTTTTTGTAACAAAATTGACAATAAATAGTTTACAGATATTTGAGCAAGACTTATGATCCTAATTTCGACATTAATTGCTTAAGAAACTCTCGTGTACGTATTTCATTGGTAGGAGTGGACACACATTGAATGAATCGGAGTCACAAAAACACCACCTTATATGAAAATGCGTTGAACAAAAGTGATGTGTATTAGATATAATTGAAAAATATTTTAATACGTAAAAGATTATCCGTGAAGGAGAAATGTATCAAAGTGATATTTGTTACAAAATGGTGTGTGGTGGTAGTGGTAGGGGTAGGTGGTGGGGGAATGTGGTGAGTTTTTTGCTGATTTTTCCTACTAATTCAGTGCTTTATTTGTCGAGTCAATCTTTCTGGAGAAGACTTGAAAAGGATTTTCCGAGCATGGTTGAGATCAATGTGAAAATAAGAATACCGAATCTACATTCTTTGGAAACAAAAGACCCCAGGTTGTGAATGTCTGATTTTTGCAATCTTTTCGGCCTTGGTTTCGTAGGAGCAAGTCAGAAAAATGTCCTTTTTTTAAAATAAAAAATTAATAAAAATCTCTTGCAATGTATGGTGATTTTGGATCATGTTCTAAAGATCTCTTTTCGAGCAAACTAAAAAATATTATGAAAAATATCATACCATAATTTATAAGTTTGTGAGTTATTACAGACAGTGGCGTACGCAAAATCTTTAGTACGCGATGTCGATATTTATAGAAAGCAAGTTAAAAATTTAACTATCGCATTTATAAATAAATTACATCGTTGACTCATTAACCTGCGACGCCAAACACCAAAACCAGACGGAGAACCAACACGTCATCAAACTATTACTGTCACATAATGTCATTTTATTATACATAAACCTTATACATAGTATTAATATATAGTAAAATTTTCCGACGAAGGGGTGTCGCTTGACACCTCTTTGCCTAACGTGGGTCCGCCCCTGAATGCAGATGTTAAACGATAATTTAATATTTCGTCTGTAAAATTCAACATTATCCATAAGAATAATTTCTCAATAGCTATATTTGCATAACTGTTCAAAATAAGAATACAACCAACAATAACAACAACATACCCAGTGAAATCCCACTAAGTAGGGTCTGGAAAGGGTAGAGTATACACAGACCTTACTACTACCTCGTGGAGGTAGAAAGACTATTTCGGGAAGACAATATAAGAATACAACCATTTATCTAATAAGGGACATTTGGGATAAATCAGTCCAAAATACATATTGGTCATTTTTTAAATGGTTACATGATATATCCATAAAGTTGTTGGACTAGATATTGGTCTTTATAGCAAGAAGATTGGGCTTTATATTTCAGAAGCCCAGCCCACTCTAACACTTTTGCTGACACCTACTAGAACGTTCCTCGCGAAACCGTCAGTTAATTAATAAAAATCCGATATCCGTAAATCAATATTTTTCATCCGAATATCCAGAAAAAAATAAAATCCTTCTGCTCCGATTCGATCTTCGTAAAGTTTGTTAAATTCTAGATTTTACAGGTAATGTTTCTTCAATTTTCTCTGATTAGGGTTTGATTTTCTTGTATTTACTGTTAAAAAAAGACTCTTTTTGGTTTAATTTGAGGATCGATGATAGTTCTATTGTTGGAACCCTAATTTATGGTTTGTATTGTTGTTGATTTTCTGTAATTGAAGTGTGAGATGAACTGTTCTTTAAATTATGAGATGATCGTGGCGATTAGATGAACCGGTTTATGCTTGTAAATGATAAATTAACTATCTTTTGGTTTTGTTGGTAATAGAAATGCAGGGTTTTGTTGATTTGCTCAAAAAATTTGCTCCATAACTTTCTTTATGTTATCTCTTATATTGCAAGATCTGTTGTTATTCTTATTGCTGTTGTTTTCTTAATGTTTATTTTTTTGGGTAGGGTTCGTTGGATAAGAATCTATACTAGCTAGGAGGAAGTAACCACTTTATTTTTTGGTGGTGGGGTTAGGTACGCTGTACGTTGTATGAAATAAGAGAGAATTTTGGTACACAATGTATTGGTGGTTGGACTTTTCATTCTCAAGTTCAACGTTTTCCGTGTTTGTTTGTTGTTAGCAATTTACTAGAGGTTTGGTCGAAGTTACTCCCTTTGTCCATTTTTACTTGTTCAGGATTGATATGACACACTTCTTAAGGAACAATAAATAAAATGACAATTTTACTATATTATCCTTTGAATATAATAAATATAATGTCTTGGGAAATGCATTGGGGAAATGGTTATAGTTAATGAAAAGGGTAAATTATGAATTAAACGCTTAATCATCTCTTGACATTCATTTTTAGTATAGTGGATAAATAAAGATGGACGGAGGGAGTATTTTCCCCTAAGATATTGGGACAGATGATTTTTTTTTTAATTGGTGAGACCAACTAGGAAGTTGAACTCACCTCAACTAAAATAAGATAGATTACATGTATTGGAAGTTTAGTTTCCGATGGGATGTCTAGCTTCCGATAGGAAGAATGGAAGGAGAAGTGAGAGTGAATGGTACTGTTGTGCAAAATGCTAAATGCAAACAACTCAAGTATCTAGGTTTTGTATTTTTTGTCTTTTAGAAGACTTGTTAAATTGATCAGAAGTAACATAAATTGAAGTAGGGATGTTGGAGTTTGGAGCAATACAAAAATGATGTAGAATAAGATCAGCCCATCCACAAGATGAATTTCATTAGAACAATATGTTAAGACAAATGAACAATAATATGAGATCAGGCAAGACTAGAGGAGATCACATTAGAAGTGGGCGAATTAACACGTAAAAGGATAGTATGGGAGAAAAGGCCTCTTTTATAATTAAATGAGATCGAAAATACGAAGAGGACAAGGTAAACCTACGATGTCTAGGAAGCAGCACAAATTTAGTGGAATCAGACTACAATCAAAGCTACCCGCAAGGTGGTTGAGCAGGGAATCTCCCAAATGGGAGGTTCAGGTTTGAAACACTTTGCATGTTTTCTTGGCCGAGCTCATCACACATGGCTTACCTAGTGCGGGTTACCTCTCAGGTGTGATTTGTGGGCTATATTACATTGGAGCAGAGTTCACCCTATGCGCACTCAAAGTGTTAACACGTGCGAGTTCCTTGTCATGAAAAAATTGATCCACATAAATAATATCGACTTGTTGAATTTAGGGTTTAGGTGTTGTCCATAGGGGCGAATCTATGTATAGCCGTGGGGTGCCAGGGCACCAATAACCTTGGTTGAAGTTATGTTGATATATGTATAAGATATCTTATAATATTAAACGTGCCACCCGCCGCACTAAGCGAGCGCACCAATGATCTGAATGTAGCAGATTATGTAGCATTGACCACAATTGTGAGATTAAGGCGCCGATGATTTGTTGATCGACTAATTGGTGGGGAAGGTGTCCGTCCTGCTAGCTTGTGTCATAGTATCTGTACCCTTAAGAAAGGATCAACACCTTATAATGGTCGCTTCTTACAACTATACTCCCCAACTTTATCCAAATGTTTAATATCTTTTGATTTGAAAAGACAGAATATCAGTTGGAAGATCACTTGGATATGCAAAGCTACTATTGGCGTGATAGAAATGAAACACTAGTTAAAAGATTTGCATGCATAGTGTAATATATAGAATGCAGTTTACATGCAAGTATGTCTGCTTAATGTAGCAGCATACACTCTGTTACAATAGTCAAATAGCTGACTTATGTTTGAGCTTCAATGTACAAAGTAGCAAGTGATAGATGATATAACTATATGGAGGGGAAGACAAATGGAAATTACGAAACAAGAGTCATCAACTTTCAAAGTTTACTCCTGGTCACAGTTCCAAGTAATTTGGTCACAGTTCCAAGTAATTTTGGTTCCGAGAGATGGAAGACTTATTTAACTTTCACTTTCTTATCATTTCACAGTGGATTACATACTTACTCTCTTGCTTCCATACAGTTGAAATGCTTGCTTGGCTTGTTTGGGTTCAAGCTCATATCTCCAGACTTATTTCACCTTGTTTGTTTCCACCACTGTGCATGAAGATATTGTTGTTTATAATACATTTTACTGAGTGAAGCGATTTTTGGTTAATTTTCAGGCCAAAAGTTGAAAATGCAGGGAGGCAGAGACCCCTTTTCCAATTTTGGTAATCCTTTTGGTAGTTTTGGTGGTTTTGGCGGATTTGGAGGTCAGAGGAGTTTATTACCTGGCTTTTTTGGAGGCAGAGACCCGTTTGATGATCCTTTCTTCACAAACCCATTTGGAGGCATGTTTGGATCGACCCCTTTTGGTCCTCGCGGAGGTCCATTCATGAACTCGCACATGACTGGATTCCTGGAACAACAGCCTTCTGTCCCTTTCCAACAGCCTTCTGTCCCCTTCCAACAACCTTCTGTCCCCTTCCAGCAACCTAGGTCTAGGGGTCCTGTTATTGAGGAGTTGGACTCTGATGATGAGAAAGAGGAAAATAATATTCCGAAAGAGAAGAAACAGAACACGAGAAAGCATGCTAGGTCAAGAACTGAGCCTTTTATTGAATATCCAGATGATGAAGCAGGAGGTGAGCATAGTTCCATTATAATTATGTGTATAGTTTAATTTCATTTCCAGGGTTATAAGGTCTTTTGCTTGTATATATATTGATTGAAGAATGATATATTGCTTTAGCAGAGAGGAGGAGTAAGCAAATGGTATTCCAGAATGATTTCCAGAGAGCAAATAATGTTCAACAGCCTCAAGTTCGTAGCTTTAGCTTTCAGAGTTCCACCATGTCCTATGGTGGTGCAAATGGCACCTATTACACTTCTTCCAAAACCAGGAGGAGCGGAAGTGATGGAGTAAGTGATTTTGACTATAGCACTTAATAGGGGACTATAGAGCTCGGGTTTGCTATGGCCTTGCCATATCTTTCATTGTTTGTTTGGAATTGCAGCTGACTTTCGAGGAAAGTAAAGAAGCCAATTCCGCTTCTGGGGAAGCAAGTCACAGGGTTTCAAGGGGAATACATAATAAGGTATGTTCTTCTCGCTGACAGTTAAGGTGGAACTACCTATTTATTTTCTTGATTTCTCAAGACCTTCCTCTTTTTTTAAATGCTTTAAATGACTTAATGGAAGTTTTATAATATAGGGCCATTCTTTGTCGCGGAAACTCGATTCAGATGGCAGGGTGGACACCATGCAGACATTGCACAACCTTAATGAAAGTAAGTGATTGCTAAACGAGATTCCTCATTTGTTGGTTCCTGTGAACTGCTTCTGAATAATTGGTGTCTTTTGGTAGATGAACTTGATGGATTTGAAGAAACCTGGAAAGGAAAAGCTAGAAATCAGCTACCTGGCCTGTATGGTGGGTTTAATTTACAAGGTGATACTGGTAAGTATACTAGGATATGCAAGTATATCACTCTGTTTGCTCTCCTAACTTTTAAACTCGTCGCTGTGCAAGTATGTCCTATACCATACATTTATGTAAAACATCTTTAAAACAGTATGTTTTTTTTGGGGGTGGGGTAAAATTCTGTAGGTTGGTGTTATGTTCCCCCTACTTTTTTTGGGGGTGGGGTAAAATTCTGTAGGTTGGTGTTATGTTCCCCCTACTTTTTTATTTTTCCATGGAGATAATTGAATATCATCTACTAGTTGAGAATAGTTTTTAGACTTGTTAGAGAACTACAAATATTATTATTAATTATTATAATTATAATTATTATTCTTATAGATATATATAAACAGACGCACATTTATTTTTTACACTAGCATTTTTTAGTGTGACTATATAAATTGAGCTTAAATGAAGAAGTGGGATTTATATAGCCGATCTAGACTTGTTTGGGACCGAGACTTGGTTGTTGTTGTTTAAATATCCAACTACGTCTCTCTATTTTTTTTCCTTGTTCACATTTTGGGGGGATTTGGTTGATATAGTGTGTCTGATATTTTTGGTTTTGGATGACGAGAATTCTTTTTCTTTTCCATAAAGATAATTGAATATCAAACCAACTCTCCTTTATCTTTTGTTCACATTGTGAGAGAAATTGCATGATATAGCGACGGGTGTGATATTTTTGGTCTTGGAAAACTGGAGTCCTTTTCTTTTCCATAGAGATAATTGTATTGGCAAATATGCATATGCTATATGCAAACCAGTAACTGCCAGATGGTTGAGTTTCTTTTCAATGTGTGTTATATTAGCCCCTCCACACATTTGCGTGTTCCATTATTCTAATCTCTCAAATTTCTTTGTTCAAGGGTCTGGGAGCAGTGTCCATAATGGTGCAAATAGAGGTGGATGGGCACTTCCTTCAACGGAGAGCGCGCATCATTCAGGGAACCTCAGATCAGCTGTAGGTAATGCTGCTGGCCCTTCCCATCCAGTGCATTCACGGAGGCCAAAAACAGATGCTGGGAATGTGATGGGTTCTTCAAAGGGCACCACTGGTAGTAATATGGAGAGAGCTAAGAAACGTTGAGCAAAAGTTTTGTGCTGCTTCACAGTGTGTAGTCATGTATAGCAGCTGCTCTAGCATCTTGTTATTCTGCTTTTCTTTCGCAGAAAGCGAAAGCAGGCACATCTATGCACCCTCCCGCATGCTACCGTTGAATAACTGTTGTAGCAGTTAAGTAGCAAATTTGTGTAGCTGTTGTAATGTGTGGCCGTACCCGCTCCTTTAACTGGGTGGTATAAGAGAGATTGGCCAGGGATGTTTGAACATAGTCATATAATAGTGATGAGTTGAATATGTTTTGCAGCTTCATAAACATAGGTTATTCTGCTTCTTGCTCGTTTGATAATAGAATTGTGAGGCATCTCTGCATGGTTTGTTGATCTATAAGGAGAAGTTGAGTCTTCTGGATGAATATTTGCATACAAACAGAACTTCCAAACAATTAGAAGGCTATTATTATATGTTTTGCTACTCGATTTCCTTATATTTCTAACCTTTTGACTCCCTCCGCTTCATTATAACTGTCGTTTCAACTCTTTTTCACGACGATATGAAGAATAGTTTATTGAGTTAGTCCTATTTAATGAAAGTAGATTGATTGTTTTTCTCTTAACTACTGTTCTTCTACAATGTCAAACCTTAAAAAGTATAGTTGAAAACAATAATTAAGTTTAGTCTTAAAACTGTTGAATCGATAATTATTTTGGGATAAATTAGTCATTTTTACACAAAAATGGGCCAAAAAAAGTTCCAAATTTATTGGCAAATAACATAGTGAATAATTAGATGATGGGCTTTTAATAACCATATTGTTAAAACTGGGCTTCAATTTTCGCACCGAAAAAATGGCATCATTCAGAACTACCACAAGCTTTCTCGTCCGGGAATTTTTCCGTCCGTCAATTCACTTCCCAAATGTTGTTCGCTTCATCCACATCTCGCCGTTGCCGTTTCCGGCGACGAACCTTGTTGTGAGTCATCGGATTTCATCACGGAGTCTCTCTTTTAGTCCCTTTAGGTGTGCAGCGGCGTCCACCGGTGGTGCTGACGATGGAAAGAAGTCGCCGGCGCGGCTTGCTCAGGTTCAGCAGCTGTTACATGAAGCCAAGGAGCGAGCTCAAGCTGCGGGAAATGATCCTATTCCTAAGATTACTCTTGGTATGTCAATTGCCTCTATTTGAATCTCATCTTTTTCCAAATCCAATTTTCATTTGCTTCCACTGAAAATGCCTTGAATTTATTAATTGGAAACTGTAATTTGTCGGGACCTAAATTAGCAGTCTATAAAATACCTTATCTTGTAAAATTTACACTTTGCAAGTTTTAGCGGTTGTTTTCGTCTCTCACAAATGAAGGTCCATTTTTTAAATGAAGTAACTGTAGTATAAGTGGTATAGCCTTGAAGCAGATTTGGAACTCAAAATTAGTTGGTGTATCATCACACTTTGAGATTTTCCCAATGAGCCTATCCAACTAATTGTGATGGAGACATAATTGATGGATTGATATCCTTTCACTTCCATTTCCATGTCGGGGTACTTGATGATTTTATTGTATTAAGCAAAAGTAACATTTTTTACTTGAATGATTGCATATAAAATGGTATTCTAGAAATCAATTGTGTAATGATGTCGACTTGGCTTAAGCTATACTGGGCGTTAGCTTGGAAGTTGGATTGTAAGATAAGGCGATCAGCGTCATCAAATGAGTTTTGTGTTATGCTGAGAGTGTTACTTCTTCAGTGGCTCTCTTTTTTTTTTTGTTTTTTTTTGTTTTTGGTTGGGGTTTAGAGTCTTTGTGTATTTGGTTTCGGAATTATTTGTGATTTTCAGTAGAAAGATTTTGAGGAATTTGTATGTGAAGCGTAGAGCGATAGGTAGTAGGGAAATTTGTCTAGAGTAGTCACAAATGTTAAAATATTTTGGACTGCTCCTTATTAAAAAAAGGACTGCTAGAATATGTATAGCCTAAGACTTGGTGAGTAGAGTTGACATATACTTGTACTGATGGAAAAAAGTAATTACACGGTTGAATATATGAGGTGCGCATAAATTGGCCCAGACACCACCTTCATTTTAAAAGAAGAAAGAATTTGTGTTGCATAATATCAATGTACCATAGGCATACTAATCAAATTTACACCACAGGTAGAGTAGGACTAAAGAGACTATTGCCAATTTTAACTTGCTCTGGATTTCCTATTTAACTTCTTAGGACAGAAGTAGTTGTAACAGCTACAGTATGAATTGCTTGATATGGCTCTTCTGCTCAGTGAAAAGGCGAAAACCACTTGGACTATCTAATATTCATCGAAAGCTTTCTTTTTCATGCATATTTTCTAAAAGCAAGGCCAAGTTTCTTATACTGACCTATAAAAGATCTTTGTAACTTACTCTTATGAGAGGACACAAGGGAGGAGGGGGTAGAAAAATGAGAATGGTTGATCTCTTGTACATTTACACATTCTTGTTTTTTATATTCAATTCGATTTAGTTTTCTAATATTCAATTCGATTTAGTTGCTTCTGATTAATTATTCAATTTTTTAATCAGGATGTCTTGTATTTATTGAACAAAATAGAAGAGCTAATAGTCTTTTGGTGGTGTTCTTCTTTGTTCTATTGTTTGGTCCAGATCATGTGACTGTTAACTTTGCAAGAAGTGGAGGTCCTGGAGGTCAAAATGTCAATAAAGGTCTGGTGCAGCTTGTTTCAGAAGATAAGATTGCCTTCTGAGTTTTCGTTTCCTTCTTTTTCAAGAAATTTCTATCTTTACAGTAAATACCAAGGTGGATATGCGGTTCAATGTTGAAAATGCTTATTGGTTAAATGACAGAGTGAGAGAGAAGATTTTGCAAATGGTGAGCGAACACCTGTCTTTCACTGTTTATGCTTTTCTCTAGAAAGATAACTCAGTGGACTTGATCAAGTAGTATCTCAGTTTCATTTCACCCTACTAGCTTTTATTTAAGTTGGTTCAAGAATGTTAAAAGTCTGTTTCTTGGTTCTTCCTGTTACATCGCTTGCAAGAAGGGTTTGGGATATGTATATAGAGAAATACAGCACGTCAGCTCTTTGCTAATTTACCATCATGAACGCTTATGCTGTATTATGGTGTAAGTGGCTCATCTATCATGATTTCATCATGGTTTGAAGGGACTCTTTGCCACTGTTGTTTTCCAGAAATGTTTGGTTTCGATAGTCTATGGACTGGTTGCAATAATTCTTTACAGTATGCTTATAACTTTCCTGCACACTTCTAGATCCATAATTAGGTGATTGAAGATTTGAAGTATACTGATTAAATGATGCTTGTTCTACACGTTCACATATCTGATAACTAGAAAAGGCCATAATGCTTCTTTTGCGTAATTTGCATTATACTTATTTATGCAAGTTTGCAACTCACCTAACACTTTGGGTACGTTTTTTATACTCTAAACAGGAAAAGAATCGGATAAATAAGGATGGAGAACTTGTGATCTCTTCAACAAAGACAAGAACTCAGAAGTGAGCCTCTACCCTTAATTCTATTCTGTTTGCTTAGACCTTAGTCGAGGCAACAAAGCTGATTGTGTGCTATGATTCTTTTCAGAGGTAACATCGAAGATGCTTTGAGTAAATTACAGGTACTCATACGGAACATTGATTATATGACTGTTCCCACTTTCTATCAATTGGAATGGTAGCAAGTAGAAGTCCATCTTTGAGTGTCAGATGATGTTTCAGTGAGTAGATTTGTTCCTCAATATACAGGTCTATTATGAATTGCTCATTAATCTCAGTATCGCAGGCTATAATTGATGCTGCTTCTTATGTACCACCACCTCCATCTGAAGAGCAAGTGAAAAGAATAACGAAATTGTAAGCATTCTCAAACCAATAACCTATGTTATGCACTTTTTACATACCAATTACATGTATTGTATGCAAACTTGTAATTTTCTGGAATAACCAATCTCATTTCCCTATTAAAAAGGGCTGCTATTGGGGAGCGCAAACGACTTGACAATAAGAAGGCCCAGTCACAAAAGAAGGCTATGCGTAGAAGCAGAGATAGTTATGACTGATTCCAAGAGGTCAAGATGTCTAACACAGGCACTTTGCTATCAAATTCTCCCAGCACTTTGATCATTTCCTTCATCCTACTTTTAAACGATACAAAAATGTTTGAGGAATTAGTACAGAATCCTCTGTCGGTCCTTCAGATGACGCCTTCTTGATATGACTTTTACACCATATTAGCTAAAAGAATCTACACATTGCCGACCAGCCTAAGCTTTAGCTGAAAGAATTTACTGAGAGCAAAGTATCTTTGCACTTTCTGAAGATGTTGATATTGGATGAGTAAGCTTAGGTCTTGGGTGAGTATTGCCTCTGTAGTTACACACAAAAAAAAGAATAATGCAGCCACCCGTCTTCTTTATGTTCCGACGTCTTGTGTGTGATTCAGGATTTTTGTTTTATGAATTCAGCCTTTAAATTTCGTAGCATGGAACTCATTGTACTTCTATAACTATGTGTTCATATTTAGTAATTGTTGAAATTTTTGTATGTGTTGGATACCTTTCATATATGTAATTTTTTATGATTCACTTATACAAGGAATAATGAAACATTGGAGCCCAACTAAATTCGGATCTCACACGGCAGGTTCATTGGGGAGTACTGCTCCCAACATGATTTTCTCTCTATCAAGACTCAAATTTGAGACCTCTAGTTAAGTGTGGAGCAGTTCCACCACTGAATCACAAGCCATGTTGATTATAATAGGAAGAAACAACAAAAATACGTAAGAGTATCAAACTCCATTAAATATTGTTGAAGCATTTAATGTTTATTTGCCTTTCTCGAATACGTGAATAAGTAACGTAACGGAAGTTATTGTATCTGGTCAATTCTGATTCCTATAACAACTATGAAATCTGTGTGCTATTTAATCCAAAATTTTATGACACCTATATACAATTTTCATCACCAAGATAAGCACTAGCAATAACAAGTGTAATTTCATAAAAATATAGCGATTGTTTTCGACAAAACCTCGAAATATAAGCACGGGCATATATCGGTTGGTTCCACCACCACTAGAGATGGGACATATATATAATCTTAAAAATATCATAAAAAATCTTTAAAAAGAAGAGTCCCTTAATTACATAATTCTAAAATGAAAATCTTATTTCTTCTTTAATTAGAAATTCTTTAAATATTTCTATTTATTTCTATAAATAGAATCAAGAGGTCTTTATTCCGTAACTATTCCAAAAATGGAAAGTTCAACACAATTGATATTTTTTTTTTGGAAATTAAAAGCAGTTACTGGCATATATCAAAAGTAAAATCTAATTTCACAAGTAGAGTGAATGTTTTTGACAAAACCTCGAAAAACAAGCACTAGCATATATCAAAATTTGCAAGAACAGGAACCTGATTAATTTTGTATCGTCTATATACACAAAACCTAAAAGAAAAATAATTAAACAAAAAAAAAATATAAAAGAATTTTGAATTTTGCGTCATCACTTGCGTATCACAAATTCTTCCCCTGAATCTCTATCAAAATGTCTAATCCATCGACTTTCTGTCTTCCCGGAGCCACCTTTTTTTCCGCCGCCGTTCACGGTGGCTCCGACATGAGCAATATCCAAACCTTTACCTACCGGCAGAAAAACCGACCGAACAATTCTTGATTTTCCGTCGAGGACACTCCGCCACCGGAAATCAGAAGCAATTCTTGAACTTGCATTTTTACAAATCAAAACTGCACCTCTATGTCCTAATTTAGCAACCCCCAAAATTCTACCGAAATCATTTCTTCTACAATCCACCACCAAAAAATCAATCCCCATCAACCCATCCATCGCTTCTTCCGGTTCTCCGATCACAACTTCCGGCGACATCCCTGCGTTTTCCATAGCTTCTACATACTCTGTTCTTGAATCTTCATCTGGTACTACACATATATGCCTACCACCTGTATGATGATTTGCCACAGCCAATCCAATACTTGTAGCCATAACCCCACCTCTCGACCATGTTTCTACTATCATCTGAGCATCCCATCCTGCAGCCATAGCCGATATCATCTCTGCTACACTCGATTCTTGAAATATCTCACACTGTTATCGAAAAAATCAAGAAAATCAATAACTGGGAAAGAAAAAACAAAAGGGGAATTAGGAATTTGTTGAAATTGTATATATACTTACGGATTTAACAGTATCAATATAAGCTTTAGATGCTTTTTCTGGAGACCAAACTAACTTCATTTCTTTATCTCTGTTTTTTGAAATTTGTTGATTGGTGTAAATGGGGTTTGGTAGTTGGTGAATTCTTGGTGTTTTTTCTTTGAGGAGAAGTTTGTGAAAATGGGGATTGCTTATTACAGTATGTGTGATGGCAATGGGGTGTGGAAGGGGTTTTATATTGAGAGAGATAGAGAGAGAAAAAAGGAAGCAAAGCGATTCTCTAGAAAGCTAAGAATAAGGGAAAAGGTCAATTTCTTTGAAGAGAGTTGACATTCGGTTACCATGCAATTCCAACGTGGTGGTATTACCTTTTTTTTCTGTGGATTTCTTTCGCCTTACTTCTCTTGTTTTAGTTTTTGCCTTTTCATATCTCTTATATCATTAAAATCTAGAATAGAGTTTTAATATTATTGAAAAGTATTTTTATATGGATAATATTTATCATTATTCTATCCATAATAATCCATCACAATCACTAATCACTGCTACTATCATTGTCAACCACTATTACAATCATTTACCACCAACTAAATCTGTCATCACAATTACACTGTTGCTAACTATTACTGTCCGCTACTACCCCACTTATCTTCTTCATCATTATGATTATATCCATTGTCATCACCACCTCTGTCTCTGTAGTTGTCATTACCTCTACTATCAACCACTATAGTCAATTTCTACTATCAACAAGCTCTGCCATCATAACTAGGACCGCCGTCAACTATTGCCATATAGTCTTCGATCACTACCACCATCAACTACCACCTATATTATAGGTGATCTACAAAATCATTTTTTTGAAAAAAGGAGATTACTTCCATCAAATTATTAAGTAACTTTTTTATTAAATCTATTTTAAAAGAATATTTTTTTATTTATATTTGTATGTTGTATTCTGATCCGAGTTTAGGAAATAATTTTTTAATTGTTGAAAATAAGGCACATATATTTCTGTTACTAACAAGAATTAATGTGATAGAATAATAACGGATAAATATTGTTTCATTCTTAACTAGAGATTTTAAATTCAAACAATGTTGGGTACATAATATAGCATTTGTTAGAGAATGTTTTACGTCCAATGTGAGACTTCTCAACCCAAAATTTAGATTCGGAAATATATGTACCAAACATCTGGACGAGGAACCAAAGAAAAAGAAGATACTTTCAAGTTTCATTTCATCGAAGATAAAATGGTAAGTCAAAAGTTAAAATATAAAAATGTATCATTCTTTTTTGAATAGATTAAAAATAAAAGTAAATTATATAAATTGGAATATATATTGAAGTGACATTTTTTAAAATTTGAAAACAATTAGCTTATACTATTATCATTTTATCTTTAAGCAGAAGCTTTTATAATCATACAAATATTACGACACAAGCTAAATTAATATAACCATGACAATATATTGGTATTTGTTGTCCTTTTACTTCACCTTTGTCATCGCTTACGCGGTGCAATCCCATTTTTCTCAAAAATAATTATTAGGAAATGCTGTACATCCAACTAATACGTTATCTACACTTACATTTCTTTTTTACGTTCACACAAAAGGAAAGAGAATGTTTTCCAAAAAGAAATTAAACAAAAAAAAAGTCTATAATATCTTCTCAATTTTATTTAATGTGACATATTTAGAAATGTCAAATTTGTGTTTTACTATGTGGAAATGATGAATTTGTGGGCGTGGTAGAGGGGAAGATGGTGCTAGAGGTAGAAGAAAACGTGATATGTCACACTGACACGTAGATTTAGACGTTTATCTTGAACTATCCTAATTCCTAACAACGAAAAACTATATTTTAACCACTTAACATAAAGAGTAACAAAGAGTAAAATTGATATTTTTCACACAATAAATAATAAATTGATATTTTCTTTTAATACCATCACATAAATTGAACCGATGAAATCATTATACTGTGAGTTGAAAGGTATTTGGGGAGAGTGCCAAGTTTTAATCAAGTCGTAGAAGCAAAAGTGTATACGGCTATTGATTTATAGTGAAAACAACAAAGATATTTGTCTACTTCCTATTAATACTCAACAGACGTAATAAAAGATGGCACAATATTTTGTAAAGACAGCTCAATATTATTTTGCTTCTTCCCATTTTCTGTTTTCCCCGTCTCTAATTTAATGCTCTTTCTTCCTCCAACCATATGAGTAACATACAAAAATATAGTACTACCAATTAATAAGTTTAACAATAGTACACTAACTAGTACGTATATGTACACTAACATACATAAGTAGGTTGGGGCTAAGTGGTTGCGCTCCTGCCATCTCTTGGCAAAGTGGTTACATGTATTTTATTGGATCGAGATAGATGAAATATAAATTTATATTCATTGTCATGTGTCATAATTAAAAATGTATCATTAAGATTTGAAGTACGTTTTATAAAGTAATTGTTAGACTAGCTATATGTTGTATGGATTGGAGGGAAGTACTGTTAGTCGGTTAAGAACTCACATGTATAAAAGATTAAAAGTACGGAATGAGAATATTGTTGAGATGAATGTACGTATATATACTAAAAGAGATAGGATTAGGAACGAAGATATTTGAGACATGGTGATCAGAGTGACCTATGTAGTAAGTAAGATAAGGGAGGTGATTGTGATGATTCAGGCATGTAATGTAGAGATGCACATATATATGCCCCAATGTGAGAGGTTGACTTATTGGCTATGACGATGGATTTGAGGAGAGGTAGAGGTAGATTGAATAAATATTAACCAGAGGTGATTAGAAAGGTTATGACACATCCGTAGTTTAATTACCTAGGACATGATCCTAGATAAGAGGATATGGAGGTTGAGAATTAGGATAGAAGGTTATTAGGTATAACAATCGAGCATTGTCTAGATTTCCTTATCACTATTATTAATATTTACTCTATTTTCTACTATCTTGTTCTTCGATATTATTATTACATGTTATTTTCTTTGCTTCAATTTATCATACTATTTGTTGTTGCTATTTTTTTTTTCATTATTTCCTACATGAGTTCTTAATTCACTGCATTTCCGTTTCGTATATATCAATTGTGATATGATCTACTTGAATCCAAAATCCATCAAAAGTAACTTCTACCTTTCAAAATAAAAATAAGACGATATACACATCATTTTCTATCGATTTGATATATTATTTTATTGCAATATCAATTTTCATACACGCTATAGTTCATAATTAAATACATTTAACTTAAGTCGAAAATAAGAAATAGATGCATTGACGTCGAAATTCTAGATCTCCACGAGACTTTAGTTATTAGATTTAATAAAACAGGATATACACATTTTTCATCACATTTGCTAATTATATATATAATCCATCCCTTTTGACTATTTCCAACTTATATTTGTAAATTTGTATTTTTTTTAAAGAAAAAAAATATAGTAGTAAAAGATAAAAGAAAATAATACCGCGTACGTATCCTCTTTTTTTTTCTTCTTAAAAAATAATAAATAAACGTCTGTTATTATTCTATTCAAAATATACAAAAATATGACTCTATTTTAGCAGACAATTGCGTTGACTTCAAACATTATCTATTCCCTCCTCATTGGTTGGCTATATCGCCACGTCATCGTTTGCCGTACTTTTTTTTAATCTCTTTGTACTTCAAAGTCAACATTTCTTTTAAAAAAAATTGTATGTAGAAATTACTTTCTTTTTTTTACAAATATTAATTTAAAAATATTAAACAAAATTATATTTAATTATTATATGGTTATCATATAATTTGCAAGTTATATGAATTAGAAAAGTTTTTTCTTTTAGCAATTCAAATTGATATGAATTGGTATCACTATATTTTATATCAACATTCATTTTACGCATTTTTTATTCATCACTCTAGTTTTTAACATTTCTAACTAATTCTTATAATTATATTTCTCTGCCAAATTGAAATTACATAATAGTATTAGTATTAATTAAATTGTTCAATTATTTTTATTATTATAAGTTAGGATAGTGAAATATTCTACTCCCTCAAAGTCAATTGAAGTGAAAACGAGAGATTTCAAGACATGTACCGAATCTTTTACGTATTTAGCTATAATAAGATTTTAGATTTTCAAATTTTTTTATGGTGTCGTTTGTCTCAATATTTTTTTGATTGGTAGAAAAATGCCATTATAGAAAGCATATGATATAATATAACATGAAAAATCAATTAAAAAAACACGATTGGCTGTTATAGAACGGCTTTGACTATATAATGATAGCTAAAGCTTAATTATCAGCTTTTATATTGATTTAACAGATAATCACCATTATATTATATATGTGAGTTTACACTTTAGCCTTTACACTCAACATATATACCATATGGTCAAAGAGATATACAATACAATCCTTATTAATATTGATTATTGACACTCTATAATCTGGACGCATTGGCGAAGCCATGTATCCTTATGAGATGTCAATTGATATTTTTTATCGAAAAATTATATTGTATAACTATGTAAAATTAATTTTTTAGGTATATATTATATATTGACATTCTTTGACTTTTCTGTGAATTTAATTCATTATATTTTACACTTTTTAGTGAAAATTCCGACTCTAAAACTATATGGTCGGAGAAAGTATATACAACATTTACGTTGTTCTAGACCCAAAAAAATATGTCATGGCATCAATCACTTTGATATAATGATAAGTAAGTTGGACTTTGTTAAATATATCAATCTTTGACAAGTTGTATATTTGATCTTTTCCTCCAAAGTGATATTGATCTTTTTTTTTCTTTCTTTCTTACGTAGGTACTATAGTAATTAATTAAAACTAATACCAAAATTAAACTTAAATTAGTGCGTCCATATATATCCACTACATACCAAATTAGTGATAAAGTAACTTTTTATGACAAAATAAAGAAGAAATACTTTAATATATTAATTTTTAATAGTTGAGTGATTATGTCTCCTTTGAAAAAAAAATGATTATGTACGCGAAGTAACTTTTAGGTCGGTTTTTAGGTCATTAATCTTCCATAGCACTAATTAATCCCACTAGATTTGCAACTTGCTTCAATCCTTTAATCATTAAAAATTGAAAATATTTTTAAGACAAATTTAATCCTGTGATAAGATTATTAATTAATACTTTTTAGGTAGGGGTGACGGTGAATAAATTAAATAAAACGAAAATATAATCCAAACAAACATATTACTCTTATTTTGAAATGAGAGTGTGGTGTACTAAACATATTACTCTTATTTTGAATTAACCTTGATTTCTTCTTGAAGACCATCATTTTACACAGTTTAATCATCGTAGAATAACTTCTGAAGTTGTCTTTAGCTTTCTATTTTTTTTTCTCATTTTAGTTTAGTGTTTAGGGATAAGAATTGTTCATATTTGATTTTACTCTTCATGTTTTATTGATGAAATCTATGTGCTTTTGGTGTTGTTATGAAATCTGAAAGAAGAACTTCTTACACTACTAAAGTGTTTGATGAAATGTCCAAAACAATTAAGCAGTTTTCTATTTTAAATGTTAAGATGATCTTACTTTTGGATAACTAATCTTGCACATGATTTATGCACCTACGTACGTCTTAAAAATGATAAAAACAAGCCTTACCAGGAATACATCATCAATTATATAATTTATATGCTATTTATTGAGTTGGCGTTAGTGTTTAAGAGGGTGTTTGAATTGACTTAAAAGTTGGTCAAACCTAAATTTAAGTCAGTTTTTATCATTTGGAAACGTTTGGCAAATATAAAAAAATAACTTAAAATAAGTCAAAATTGACTTAAAATAAGTTAGGAAGTGTTTGACAAGGACAAAAATTACTTAAAATAAGTTTAAAATGACTTGAAATAAGTCAAAAATCAAAAGTAGGTCTTGCCCTACTTTTTATTTTTTGACTTAAAAGTCATTTCAGTTTGACTTTTTATTATTGACTTCAAAGCTACTTTTTTAAGTCAATCCAAACGGGCTCTATGTCGTTCAAATGAAGACGTTGAAAATATTTGATGATGTAAATATGGATAAATGAATTTTAGTTTTAGCTTAAAATATTGAGATGCAATTGTATGATCTTTTTAAAAAAATAAAATGAACTTTCAGTTTTTTTCTTCTCAAAATGGTGACTTCGTGGAAAGTCGGTGAGATGCACTCCTACACATACTATGAAGTAATTATAACATTTACTATTTGTATTTGGCGTATATATCAAAATTTTAGTCACATATATCTATTAACATTGTGAAGTATGTAAAAGTCATATTTATTTTAAGATTTATTATACCAAGGTTTGTCAAAGCAATAGATAATTTTGTTGACTTTATCAAATTTCTTGATATTTAAATTTTGTCGTTATTTAATTTTTAGCAGAGGAAAAATATGAGAACCACATCACATAATTGTTCTAAGATGGCAGGTAGTAGAAGTGTGCTTTGTGGTATAGCAAATAAATGTACGAGCAAGGAGAAAATTAGGAAAGTCAATCGCTAATCGTTTTAAGAAATAAAAATTGATTGAGCCAAAAACTTTGTAAAGACAATATACAATCTATGTGATAAAATCCAGTGGTAAATAGAAGCAAAACAGATTACTTTGGTCTGTGCATCTGATTCTGCCAACATACATATTTGAAAACGTATCTATTATAATTTTATCATTTTTGTATATATGTCTTCTGCTTGTGTCGGAAATACTAACATATAAGCTTATCCTTCATCACTAAATGACAATATAAAGCATCAACTACTTGAAAATATGAAGTGTTGGCCCGTGTTGACCCGGGCCATGCCTATCTAGTCATAATAATAATTGTTGGATAGAGTTTGTTAAGCAGCAGACAAGAAATTTGTTAAAAGTTAATAATAATTAGATTACTGAGTTTATCCGAAATGGACCTCATATTACAATAATATAATTACAGTAACTGTAATCATTATTTTAATTAATCGGATATGTACAAGCAAATGAACATGATGTAACTGGAAATTAATTAGAGCCAATTAGTTTAATTACCATGGTTTTATTAATTTTAAAATGTGTTTGGTTAGTTATTGGGTTGTTATACTCAACACCATAGTTGAAAATAAGTTAGTTGACTTAGAATTATAAAACATCTGGTTTGTTTTAAGTACACGGATTTGTTAAGCTTAAAATATAATGGCAAATGCTAATTAAATAATTAATCTTAGTTTAGAAATTTAATCGTTCTTTGCAAGCAAGCAATTTGATTAGGACCCAACATGTAGTTTCTAGTAGGCTAGGTCGTGTTGCACAAGTTGAGATTTTTTTTTGGAAACTGCAATGTATAATCGTCCACTAAAATAATAGCTATTAACCGTATAATTTTATGTATTTTTGACGGAAAATTTGACTAATTTTTAAAGTTAAATTAAATTATATTAATTTGATATTTTAAATCAAAAAAATAGATATTCAAAAACTATACGAAAAGTACTATAAATTACAACTTTTTACATATTAATATGATGAAAAAAATACATCGTAAACTGTTAGTCAAAGTTCTTACAGTTTGACTCTATAAAAAAAAAAGTAATAAACTAGATTGAGTTTCTATTTATAGAAAAAAAAAGCTATTCACAAAAAAGAAGATGTTTATGGTGTATCTTGCACAATGCATCGTGAGTCGTGACACTAGTAATTTTTTATTCCGTATACAATATTTATTACTTGAAATTCAACTAAATTCAAATGCGGACAAAAAATTTCAAATGAGGAAGTAAAACATTCTCTAACATAAGTATATCTAAAGGGATTCAAACACGAGACGAGTAGTTACCACTCGTAAGCCGTCTGTTTAAGTTATTCGAAAACTGTAATATTTTTTCTGTGGGGAATTTCATCGAACACCTAACACCCAAACAGCCAACTTCCTTCCCTATTCACCACGTAGCACCGTCTAAATCCACGTGTCCCTCACCCAATTTTCATATACTCGCCGTCCTCACCGCTCTGCAACCACCATCGCCGCCAACAATGTACCGTTTCAAACAATCGCTTCACTTCTTCAAACCCAAAAATTCAACTTTTATCAACTCTTCCAGACGCTTCTCTCATCAATCCCAGCTCGAAAATGCAGGGCCCATGGCTTCCCGTCTCAAGACCCGATCCGTTATCCGTTTCACCGGACCTGAAACCGTTAAATTCCTTCAGGGTCTTGTTACCAATGATCTACGGAGGCTAGAAAATCCACAACCCGAAGATAGGACCACTTTAACTACTACCAATGCCCCGTTCGTTTCGGTTCCTCCGGTGTATGCTGCTCTTTTGACTCCTCAAGGAAGGTTTTTGTATGACATGTTCTTGTATAGGCCGCCTCGGGATGATGAGAAGCTTGACCGGACTGGTTCAGGGCCCGGCCCGGACGCTGGGGAGCTGGAATTGTTTGCTGATGTTGATGGGTCTGAATTGGATGAGCTTCTGCAGACACTGAAAAAGTGAGTTTCCAAGTTTTGAGCTTTATGTAATTTTGCATATCAAATTGAAGTTTATTGTGATAAGAGAAGTTGGATGAGCATATTTGTATTTGCATAGTAAATTGAAGTTAATTGTGATAAGAGAAGTTGGATGAGCATATTTGTAAATGTAGCTGTGGGGTGTATCAGCATGAAATTGATTAATTGATTGTTGCTTAAGGATAAACTTAGATGATATGATGAATCATTTGCATTCATACGAAGGGGAGCATTGGTGTAACAATAAAGTTGTTGTCCCCTGACAATGCAGGGCAGGGTTAGGTTGTGTACATAGTAGTTATGAAAAGGAAACAACAGTGACGGAAACATAGCAGCTAGTTAGGAAATAGTAACAACAACAAAATAGTGCGATAATGTGAACACTAGAAACAACAGATGAAGGTAGAAATAAAAAACAAGACACTACAAGAATAAGGCTGATACTATGACAAGCACAATCCTAAACCCGTTGAAAAGCAAGACAACATTCTACTACCTACTAACCTTCTACCGTAATACGCGATCTCCACACGCTCCTATCTAACACGGTTGAAGTAGCTAATGGACTTGACTCACCTCAACTTCTCTAACTCTTTCCTCTCAGATCAAATCCATGTTACAAACATTGCTATAACCAGGGAAACTATTGTAATGAGAAGCAATGCATAACTGAAATCTTCAGTGAGAGAGTCATAGGTATGTGGAAGGCCTTTTAGAAACATAACAACTATACTAGCAAAGCTGGAGTCAACCACTCCGTTTTTGCTCAGGGAGTGGATCTCTTTTTCACTCGGCTGCAGAGTAACCATCAAATCAGTATGAAGAACCAACCATTCATAATTACCTCAGATGGAAACCAGGATCAGAACAAAACTTCTGAGATGCCTGAATTAGTAAATGCAAGTCGAATGTTGTATTTATTATGCAGTTAGGTATATAGAGAAGCTTGAATGGACAAAACAGTTCTTCCAACCAGTATATGTTGGAAAGTAAGATGTAATCTGTCGAAGATTCTTTCCTAGAAAAGATGTGAGGTAGACCTTAGTTTCTATCATCATTGGCACATTCATCAGAACATATTCAGATATCGTCAAAGAAAAGTCCATGTACAACCACTGTGAAGGATGTATATTATCTTGATACTTCTTTAACTAGAAAAAATGTGAGATAAATATATGTTTACATCACTTTGAGTGAATCTACTTATTAGCTTGATTTTTTTACTTTTGTTGATAAAGTAGCTTCAAAGTTCTCTGCCTACAAATCATTTTATTTATCATTCTCAAAAAGTTCTCTGCCTACAAAAGAGGTTTAATGCATGGATATACCACACCTTCTGGCAAAGTACGAATTATTCTAATGATAGAACTATGTAATACATGAACAAAAAGACATCTGAATGGCTGGAGCTTACTTCCCCTTTTTATGCTAGAAAAACATATGTAAGACTTCTTCATTCTAGCCATGATGTAGTTTGCCAAATCGTATTTGCTGCAATACAAGGTGCTCTAGCTAATAGTTTAGTTAACCTTTGTTCCTTGTATACATTAAAGTGTTATACCTTGTGATGATTCTTATTTTATGTAGGGATTGCATGAGATCCATCATGATGTCTTGGTGATGTAAAAAGTGATTTTGACTTCTCATACTGGCTGAACTAGTGAATCTAGAAAACGGTAGCTAGACTGTTGACTGTCGGGTGTCTGATCTGATTTTAGATATAATTGACAGCAAAGAAGGATGTCCCATATTAACTTGGTTTACTTGTATACTTGTAACTCAATCAAAATTAGAAACTGAAATCAAAGCTCCATCAAAAACAAAGCTTAAAGTCCTATGAGAAAAAGATCACCATCCGACAATGTTGATGCAAGTGATGCAGGGCCTGATGGGTGAACAATGGATTTCTACCAAAGTTCCTGGGATTTCATCAGTACAGTCATCATGGAAGCCCTACATCACTACCATCAACATTGTTAGATGATGAGATCAAGTAATGCTTCCTTCATTGCCTGGATTCCCAAGAAAAAAAAGGAGCATTAGAGCTTAAGGACTATAGACCAATTAGTCTTATTGGGAGCCTTTAAATTTTTTCTCAAAAGTCCTAGAAGAGAGGCTCAAAGCAGTGATGGTGAAGTTGGTCTCGAACAATCAGAATGCTTTTCTTATGCCTCTTTGATTGTACATAAAGTTCTAGACTGGAAATTGACTGTGGGAGGTGCAGGTATTCTGTGCAAGCTGGACATCCAGAAAGACTTTGATCAGTTGAACTGGTTGTATCTCATTTCACTACTCAAAAAGCAGGGATTTGGACATAGTTGGATTAAATTTAACATCTCTACTGGCAAGTACTCTATCTTAGTAACTGAAGCCTAGTGGCTTTTTTTCTCCACAAGGAGCTGGAGACAGGGAGACCCCCTCTCCCCTTTTCTATTCATACCGGCAATGGAGGGCTTAAGCAGAATGCTGGATACTGCTAAGCAAATGCAATGGATATGAAATTTATAGTCTCTCAATCTCCTCTTCTTCGCCCCTGAAATTTTTGAATATTTGTAGGTGTTTGTCTCGTTGTTGCAGTTCAGACAATCTTTAACCTCGGTGTTCTTTTCATTAAAGGCCTACTTTGATGAGACATGGAAATGATCCATTGATTTGGTGACACCGATCTGTCCTCTTATGGGTGGAGATGTCAG
The DNA here is from genome assembly GCA_029582245.1 of Solanum etuberosum. NCBI lineage: Eukaryota > Viridiplantae > Streptophyta > Magnoliopsida > Solanales > Solanaceae > Solanum > Solanum etuberosum. The sequence goes on along the minus strand of JAJONR010002205.1, from coordinate 26,593 downwards.
TTACGAGGTAAAAGATCTGAGGATAAGCAGTTGTGAAAGCTGCAAGCTGCAATTCCTCATAGTTGGACTAATGGTGACTAGTTGATTGAATCATAAGCCGATGTACCATTATTTCTTTGGATAAGCTGCTGGAATGGTTCATCTAGAATGCATGCCTGTATTTCCTGATTATTAGAAAATTGTTGTTTGAGGGCTTGAAATGGCAAAATCCGGAAAATGTGTTCTTTGGGATACAGTTTCTTTTACTGTTACTGTTGTATATTGGTTTTGACTCTTGTAAAAGATGTGTGTATATTATTTGTTTACGCAGGTATCGGTTGAGGTCTAAGGTTGAAATAGAGAGTGTGGCTGATGATTTCTCTTGCTGGCAGAGGTTTGGCCAAGATTTAACTCAGAAGTCCTCTGAAGAGCCAGATGCTGCCTCCCTTGGATGGGGTGGTGGGTTTGATCGCTCTGGCCAGTCATCTTCACAAGGAAACAATTGTGGGTGGCTATGGTATAGAGATCCCAGATTAGATTGCCTTGGATTCAGGGGCATATTTCCATCCAACACAACTCGTAACTCTTGATTACTTACCTTTCCAATGCTTCATCTCTTTCGTTTTCCTCATTTTGTCTAGAAGAAGTTGGCACAGCCCCATATCCTGCTGATCAGTGTAGACTTGTTATCTTCATCTTTATTGATACGCCTTTTTGATTCAGAAATTTGACTTTGAACAAATTCAAGTTATAGTTGGTATACTCTTGGTCGACAATCTACTCATATTTCTGCATGATTAAGCATAAATTTTATGTCTTCTCAATATGTTATACTAGTCGTAGATATTGTACATGCTTGCTCATATATGCTCAAATTTGCTTCAGCACCTTTGGTTGAAAAAAAAAAAGAGACAAACGAAGAGAATTATCTTCTGTGGAGGTTGGAGAAGGGAGTTGCAGAAGGCTCGGCTGAGATTCCTAAAGGTGTGCTTTAATTGATCTATATTATAGTCTCACTTTCTGCTCGAGTTTTTAGCCTATACATTTTGTGGGAAACAACAACTCGAGAGTCTGCAAGTATCTGAAATAGTAGCGGATGTAGGGGAATGTATCCTGAGAGAGCTATAGATATTGTCACATAAAACGAACTAAAGCCTTCCATTTAATCCTTCCGTTTCTTCCTTTCTTTTATCTTCATTTGAACTCTCTACCTTCGTTTGTTTGTGAAGTTTATGAATCACTTTTCTGATCTATAACTTGGTTCGCAGGTGAAGCTGTGCCGCTTGAGTACAATCTTGCTGGTTTAAATGGAATAAGCTTTGATAAAGGATGCTATGTGGGCCAAGAACTCATTGCTCGCACACATCATCGTGGGGTCATCCGAAAACGGTTGCTTCCCCTTAAGTTTGTGAATGACAGTGGAAAAGGTAGCGTTCTTATAGTTCTCTAGAGTACTTCATACTATTTCAGAACCATTGACGAGTCCCCCTCCTCCTTCTAAACCAGAGGTGGAACAAAAAGTTGCTCCAAGGTCGGAAGTAATTGATGCATCATCTGGAAAGAAAGCAGGAACTGTCACAACTGCCCTTGGAAGCCGGGGTTTGGGTCTTCTGCGCTTGGATGAAGCCTTTAAAGGCTTGTTAACAATACGAGGTTTGGATGATGTAAAAGTCCAGGCAATTAAACCAGAGTGGTGGCCTGCTGAATGGTTATCAGATCAACAAGAGCAGACTTCAACTGCATAGAGTGATCCTATTTATTGACTGCTTACTCACATCTTGCCAAAGTTTGCAACAACTCCTTTCAAGTTTAAGAGTTCCCTTTTTTCGAAGATCTTCAGTTCTTGGATACGAAGAATGGAAAGGAATAAGACAACTCATCAGACGAGAATACTTTGTAATAGCAGTGGATGTTTTTGTTGTACAAATATATTCTGTTATTTATGTAATAATCTAACGTGTTGAAGGTAGGATCATGTAATGTGTTGGCAGTTCGAAATCCCCGTCGCGCTTAACCCAAACTGTTGGGAGGACCGTGTAATTAGGTAACTTTGGCAAGTCGGGTATAAGAAGAAGAGGACAATGTGTATCCTTGATTGGGATAAATTGGTTTATGGCTGATTGCGCCACAACAATTTTGTAAAAGATACCAATGACAATCACTATGTAAAAACTTTTTAAACTGATCTCACAGGTTCAGTGGAACTTGCTTTTCACTTTGTTAGGTAGTTTCCTATAACATAACATTCATAAAGCCTTGTGCATTTCAATCATATCTTAATATTATGCATAACGTATTCATCAATTATGTCTTTCTTCTAAAAACTATTCAGTTTTCTAGCGCTTAAACACCACAATCCATCAAAAAAATAATTAGCAAAGGGCTAAATTTGCAGTCATCCCACAAGAGAGACAATTAAAAGAATCGATTCACCACCAAAAGGATATGGAGCATTTTGGTGCAGCGGATGAGGCTGCGGTATGTGCTCCAATGTCGGTACCGTCTGAAATACGGTATGTGCTCCAATGTCGGTACCGTCTGAAATAATCGAGCTACAATGTCGGTGGTACCGAATACTGGATGGGAAACAAAAAAAGAAGAGAACCGATTCAATATATTTTTTATGTACCCATAGGTACTGTATTGAATTTGGATCACTCGATACAACGAATAATGCATTTATCAGAATATTGGCCCTGAAAAAGACATTAAAATACAGTGAAAAGATCAAATAATGGTACAAGTTCATTAGCTTCCTCTTTATCTCTTCTGAGCTACAACAATCAAGAACACCAAGGGGCGTCCCAGTTTCGCCTTCAAACCATCCAAAGAATTTGTTCAATCTGCCTCATTATATACAGAAGCAAGTGATGTTGCATAATACAATAGGGTAGAAAAGTGCAGCTCTATCGCTATGGCACTTGTTCCCTATGGTTAATAATCATCAACAAATTTCAACGCGGACAAAAAGGACTTTCATTTTTTCCTTTTTCAACCACAACTAGACCTGTTCAATTCTTCATTTACTAAAACCATACTTGGCCTGCTATCTGGATCCTCAAGGGTGCAACTTACTGCAAGTTTAGTTAGCATAGTTGCTTCACTTATGGGGAATGTTCCTTTGAGATTAGGGTCAATGAAGTTCTCAAAGTTACAAGATTCAGCTGCAAGTCTCATTGAGCAGTCCAGAAGTCCTTTACCAGAGAGTACTTGAAGGATAATTACTCCAAATGCATATACATCACTCTTTTCTGTGAATCGGCCAGTTGTAATATATTCAGGAGCCATATATCCAAGTGCAGCACTGACCTTAAGTGCTGAATAAACAACATCATCAGCAAGTAGCTTTAGTAGGCCACAGTCCAGTATTAGTGGAGTGAACTGTTGATCAAGGAGGACTTTTTCCACGGATATGTTGCGATGAACCATGGAAGGTTTGTCTGGTTCGGTGCTGTGCAGATATCCTAGTCCTGTTAGAAAGATGCACAACGATTGGTATCAGTCAAATGGAAATATGAAGGAATCATATCAAGATAGAATGCGAAAAAAATGTGTAAGGTTTCCCTGACTCTCACAAAAACAATATAGTTGGTAAGTTGAAATCATTCGCCATCATAGTGTATTAAAGATTTTATTAATTAGAGACCTTAACTATACTAAAACTTAGCCCAAATATCTGTTGCCTGTTGTTCTAATAAAAACAACTGAAGTTAATGCAGTGATGGTGCACCTGTACTATTTCATCTTTAATCAAATCAAAGGCACTGGTTTCGAAATAGTGAACATAAGAGAACTATTAAATGCACATATTAATGAGGTTCTTGAGACATGTCCTACTGCTTTCCTTGATGGCAAGGGAACTTGAATTCTCAAATAAAGCAATAATTTGCAACCTTTTTCTGGTCTTCTTTGAAGACACAACAATTACTGCCCCACAACTAAGTTTGAATGACAATAATTCCAATCTCTCTCTGTATTCATATTACTCCCTCCGTCCCAAATAAGTGTCGCTTTAGCATAAAAGTTTATCCCAAAATAATTGTCTATTTAGAAGTCAAGACAAAAAATAGTACTCCTTGTTTCCAACTATACCTTTATATTAAACAACTACTCCTTCTTCATCTAATAACTAGGGGTGACTTAGTAAACTATGCCTTGCATTTATTACTTTTCTTAATGGGCGTGAAATGAACTAAAGAGACACTTATTTTGGAATTGAGGAGTAATTTGATAATATATTAACCACAGGGGTGGAGCTAGGTAGGCCGAGGTGGTCGGCAGAAAATTACGTTGTTTATACATGGTTAAAATTATTTTTTATGTATATATAGTAAATGTTGAACCCCCTTCGGCTTCTTCGTGTGTTTACTTTTTCATACTTTGAACCTCTTAATGAAAATCCTGACTCTGCCACTAATTACCATGCAAATGGATCTACAGTCACGTCCTGTTCCTGACTCCTGTGAGAAGCACTTTACTGGTAATAAACTGCCTATGCAATGGAACTCCTAGAAGACTCCACATTATGGGGAAAATATCATACAACCATAATATTTTTAAACTTTAAAATATTCTGAGAAATTTGTAGAGAGTGTTGAAGATGTAATGATGAACAAAAGAAAAGAAGACCAACCTTTTGCAATCCCCTTGATGATCGAAACTCTTTTGGACCAGTCAAGAACATGGTTGCTGTTTACTTCAATATCAAGATACTGAGAAAGGTTCCCTTTAGAGGCCAAATCATAGATTAAAAAGCACTCGCCCCTTCCCTTTGAACAACAGAAACCTCTTAGCTTGACAAGGTTTTCATGCTTCAGGGAGGTTAATAAGCTCAATCCTTCCATGAACTCCGTCTCCTCCGACTTACAGCTTGTCACACTGATGCTTTTTACAGCTACCATAGATCCATCTTTTAAAATTCCTTTATAGACGGCAGAGAAATTGCTCCGTCCCAATAGATTTATCTCTGTAAAATGCTGAGTTGCAGACTCAACCTCTTCCAAATTGAACTTGAATCCATTTAAGAACTCATTGAACATGCTATTGCAACTCTTTTCAGGGGTCATAGGGTCCCAACGATTTGAGTACTCAACAGTAAGTAGTGGAGAAGGGCTTCTCTTGTATATTTCCTTTGCCTGATCAGTGCTAAGCCTATCATCAGATGCATCACTTGTGTTCCCTACTCTTTGTTTTAGCCTTCTTCGTCTAAATATACCGAAAACTACAGCTACTACCAAAGTTACAGTGACTGTAATCACAGAAGCAACGATAATTGCTTGAGGAAATTTTGATGATCTTGAACAATGAGTTTGATTACAAGGCGACGGACTAATATGAGCCGCTCCTGGGACATCAATAGGGACGCCGTTATTATTGGAATCAGGTACATCAGAACTAACTTGATTCACATTGACATGATCCCAGGCAGTGCAAACTCTCAACGAAGTAAATCCAGTACCACATAAACCAGGATTGCTTTCATAATTGAATTTTTCATTTAATCTCCTTAGAGCTACAAATCAGTCCAGATAAAAAGGAGAAAAAAGAGGTTTAAAATCAGAAATCAAAAGATATAACTTCAAGATAGGAAAAAAGGATTTATAAAATGTTGAGAACTCAAAAAGGGCAACTAACCTGGAGGAACAACTCCAGAGAGGGTGTTATTTTGTACTTCTAGAACTTCCAACTGGGGAGCAGCAGCTAATTTTAATCGAATCGGACCAGATAGCTGATTGAATCCCAAATATATCTTTTTCAACGTCCCGAGGATTCCTAAGTTCACTGGAATTTCACCTGTCAGCCTGTTATGTTGCAATTCAAGAACACTCAACTTCTTCAAGAACCCAATCTCTGTTGGTATGCTCCCTGTCAACTGGTTACAACTCAAGTCCAGCACTGTGGAACCACAAAATGCACAAATCATCTCAGAGCACATATCATTGTAGAAAGGGAAAAAAAAGAAGTTCTTGCATTTCTTTCATCACCTTATTTGGAAAAGAAATTTCAGTATGCTGTTCAGACCAAAAATATAATTAACAAGAAAGAATAAAGACCAGAAAAGGGGTGCGGGTGCAACAGTGTCGGAAGTAGGACTTCTAACAATTGATACTTGGAATTCGAATCTGCTACTTAAAGCAATTTTGAGCCACTTCTACTGTTGTACTTAAAGCTTTCCTTATGTTAGAAAATTCAACAATTCATACATATACTAGTAACACTTTATTTTCTCTCAAACTTGCACTGTTTAATTTATGGAAGAAGGAACTCAAAAAAACGAGTAAACCATCAATCCCCACAAAGTCCTACGTTTACACAACCAAAAAATCTGCATAGATCTCTAAGAAATTTTGCAACTTGTCTACTCTGTTACCTTAATTCATGTAGACTCATTATTCAGCAGCACACACAAAAAAACAGTAGAATGAAACAGCAAGCAATTTCCCTGATAGCAGGGGTTGCTCAAGTTGTAAGCACCCTCTACCTCCAACTTTAAGGTTGACTGTTCGAGTCACCAAAACAGGATTTTCAAGAACAATTACTATTAAAAGTAGAATGAGAAAAGGATAATTATTTTAACTTAAAACTTCTAAAATGACAAATCATTTAATACAACTATTTTTAGAAATCACCACAGATAATTTAAGATCGAGTCACCAAAGCAGCAAAAAGGTGGGAGCTAAGAAAAAAAGAGAAACAATCTCCCTCAAAATTAAACAGAAAGATGTTTAGAAAGGCTAACCTTGTAGACTTGCCATGTTTCCAAGTTCTGGTGGTATAATCCCAGAAAGATTGTTCACATTGAGATAAAGATCATTCAACTCAGTCAAATTCCCAAGTTCCTTTGGTATTTCCCCTGTTAAAGAATTATAATGCAAGTAGAGACCAGACAGACACTTCAGCTCAGCAATTGCTGGTGACAACTTTCCAGTAAGTCCTCTATTTGTCAGAGTAATATTTGTTACTTTATGATGTTCATTACAAATCACTCCAAGAAATGAACCACTACATGGATCACCATCACTTGTCCATGAAGAAAGTTTCTTGCTTTCTGGGTCCAAAGCTGATTTAATCTCCATTAAAGCTCTCACCTCAGCATTTCCACAAACAGGTTCTATGCAAGAAAATTCAAGAACAAACAGAGCAAAAATGAAAGTTAAGAGGAAATAATTAACCCCCATTTCTCTGAACTTTCAGATTTGAGTGAAAAGTTGAGTTTTTTATGAAGTATTAGTGAGCTTTTGCATTCGGATTTCAATGGTGCTTCACAGTAGAGAGAAAGAAAAATGGTGAGTTTATTGGTGTGAATTGTCAAAGGCTAAAGAGAGTTAGTTAGAAAATACAGAAAGGAAGACTTTTGAGCATTGTGTCTGACACATGCATGCACATTCCTAAATATGCCAAGAGCATTCTATTACGGATTCGACAGAATTCAATATCTTTGCTTAATAACTTTAACCTAAACTTATTTATTTAATATGTGTAACTAATTATTAAGAATTCAATAATTTTATTAAATTTTAGAATTCAATTTTTTTATGAATTTTGACATATTATGATTTTCAAAAGTTATGCAAATAAATTTAAAGTTTAAGTCATGCATTTATAAAGAGCGTGTAAAAAAGGGTTATTTGGATAGTAAACATCTTATTTCTTTCTGAGGGGTAAAAAAATCATGAAAATATTAATAATAATGAGTGTGTTATTGGTAAGAAGCAGAATGTCTCTTGATATTTTTTTGAACAATAGTATTTGATAAGTAAATAAAAAAATATTATTTATTTAGGAAAACATTACGAGGTAAGAGTGGGAGGGAGTTTAATTTGGGGGAGATAATAACTTTGAAAAACACTTATAAAATTTGTTTTCCTACGCAGTTTCCTTTGATAAAATTATTTTCCTAATTTTTAAAATCACATTTTGATCCACTAAACGCCGTCATACCAAATACACTCTGTATATAATTACACTACGAACAATTACAAGTTTGTTAATCTGAATAATACTATATATTCCTCAAACTTTAATTTAGTCTCTTTCCCATTTTCAGATCCATCTTAGTGCCTTTCACTTTCTTCAAATTCAAACTTGTATTAACTAATAAAATGTGAACAAGTAATCCGTTTTTGGCCGTACAAAACAAATGATTCTGAACTCCATTTGCAATAATTACACCATATAGTAAGAGTATTTAATTTATTCATGTGGAAATGAAAGCTCTACAGAATAAAAATGTCCTAACATATCACGGTCTCATCCAAATGGAATTTATTTTAAATATACAAATAGCATATAGTATAAATTATAAAAGTATTCAAGCACATGCATGTGGTTTTCGAGATTGAGATAAACGCGGCTTTAAGCTTTTAACTCCTCCACTCACTAGGTTTGAGTGGTCGTAAAATTATCTTCGTATGATTTATAATATATGGTTCGAACTTTGTATCGTGTAAGTAACTATTAATATTTTTATTAGAATACATCTACATCTACATCACATCTCTTGAGGTGCGCCCTTCCTTAGACTCTATTAGTACATAATGTTTTGTATACCGAAACAACATTATTTTTTTATAAAAGATTGTTTACATCACACCTCTTGAGGTGTGATCTTTTCTCGAACTTAACTAAAGTTGGATACTTTGTGCATCGAAACTGATCATAGGGTCGAAACTATTTTGTGAAAAATTTATATAATATATCATAAGTTGTCACCCTTGAAAAATGGAGAGATCAGTTTTGAGGATAGAAATTTGCACCAAGTAGCTACTTTTAATACCCCTATTTAGAACAAATTTAATTTCAGCTAAAGTGAACAAGTTAAGATGGACGGAGTATAAATTATTTTAAATATCAGACAACAATTGAATATTTTATCTATAATATTGAGCAAATTAATGGGTTTTGGGGCCAATTATTGTTGAAGCATAGCCGAGAAGTAAATGGCTTTAATTTGATGTTGAAATATCAGTCCTTTTCCACTACTATAATAATTATAACGCTCCTTTTCATTTTTTCAGATTTAATTTTCCTCACTTCCTCATTTATGTTTTCTTATAAATTATAAATATAAATATAAAATTAATGTACCTGTGGTACATCCTATTCAAATTTTTAAAATTTTGACCCCCCAACACCTTCTCTAAAAAACAAAGAAAAAAAAAAGGCACTATTTCAAAGGTAGTGGATTTCTTAATGATTAAAAATGGCTAACATTTCAATAACATGCTTTTAAGCAGCCAATCTCATTTCATTTCTTTGTTTACTTGATGTTAGGTTTCAATATTATATTATTTACGTTGTAGATATTCCGTCTTAGATGTATAGAAAGTGTTGAGTTTCAACAAAGGTGACAATGAGTTTATTTTTGAATAATCCCCTCATGATGACCTCATCTCATGATTAGTGAATTTTTGAGATTGAATTAGATTCAGATTCGTATCTATATAAACTATTATATCCAATAATTTTTTAAAAGTACAATATTGTTTTCAATAATTAATTTAGGAAAAATTTTGATAAAAAATCAACTTTTTGCCGATTAATTGAATACTTAATTCCTTCTACGATCACTAATCATGAAATGCAAGTAAATTGATGTGTTAAAATTTGTATCCAGTCAAATACTATTATCTGAAATACATAGATTTGTTTGGTACGAAAAAAAAAAAATATACAATTAAATCAGAAAGAAATATATAAAAATTCCTGAAAATTGAAGCCATATTCATCAATTATTGGTTATTATTTTTTTGGATAATTGAGTTGTAAGTCTTAGCTGAGGTCCAAATTAGATACCTAATTTTGACTTTAATAGTTTTGTCAACAAGTATGGTTGACTCCTTGAGCTCCCCTAGCTTCTAGACAACTTTGAATAAGTATTTAATTTTCTTAAATTATGGGCTGATAAATCAAATGTTATCTTTTAACTAAAAAAAATTACAAATGTTAAAATAATTCAATTAACAAATAAGCATGTTTTGGTGGTTTCTTAAATTTGTTTTTAATATATTAAAAGATTATTTTGTCTTAATAGTTGATTGATTCTTTGCCAGATATATCTAATTTACATCATATTCTTAACTTTGGATACCATATGATTAACCTTCTTTTTTTTTTTTTTTAAATCGGAAATGTATAGCCTGTTTGGTCAAAATTATAAAAAGTCGGAAGTATTTTTTTTTTATATATATAAAAAGTGTTTACTTTTGAAAGTTAAAATGTTTAGCCAACTTTTTAGAAAAAAGAGTTTTTGAGTAGTTTATAAAAGTTGAAAAAATGAAATTTTTTGAAATCTTCACCAATCACAAATTATTGCTCTAACATAATTAAAATATTTTCCAAATCAATTAGCTAAACACAAACTATAACTCTTCAAAATATTATCTCTTTTTTCTTGAAAAATAGTCGGATTAAAAATATTTTTCATAATAATTTTTTTAGGAAATTTGATCAAATAGGCTAACTAAGGCGGATCCAAAATTTAGAAATTATGAGCTTTTAAATTTTTGTTCATCATTTTGTCAAACTAGAAAAGTAATTTGAAACTTTAGTGGTACTTTTTGTATTGTTGCTAAAAATGTGCTAACAAGGACCACAAATGGCATTCACAAGAAAGCAGGGTGTGATAAATGAATAAATAAATAAATGTCATGTTGATCCACTAATTTTTTACATTTTGCATATGAAACCATTCAAATTAATAAAATTGCCATTGCTTTTGTTGTTCTTTGCATAAATTATCAAAATTAAAAGAAAATAATCCATAGATAAGTAATACTCGAGATTCCAAGTCATTATCAAGAAATTAGTCGTTAAAAACTTTGACTTATGAACTTAAGTCCCTCATTTTATATGTAAATACACATTAATTCTAAATTTGTGTTGTCACGTATATAAGTTGTTTAACTAGTGATAAAAACATATACAACATAGTGATCTAATTCAAGAATTTATAACTACTAGATGCAAATTTTCAATTATGTTTTAATCATAGTTTCTTAATATAATTTCTAAGAAGAAAAAAAGATATCAAGAACCACCCTAATAATGAATTCAAGATTTGATGAAATCGTTACACCTCGTCTCACCACCTCAAAGCATATAGCATTGCATCTCGATCTATTCCTGTTGCGGAGCGAGGAGAAAGAAATTCTTTCCTACATATAATTTAAATCTACAAAAAAAGTTATAAGGATACTAACAATATCAAGATTTAAAAACTCAATTTATATTTAGAAAAAATAAATTAAAAAGGTAAAATATAAAGTCCTTACCTTTTTTTTACTTTTTAACAGAAGAATTATCATGTTTCACGTTTTTATCTTTTTTATTATTTACCTGTCACTTTAAATGGAATACAAAAATTCTCAATGATGGAGATATTGAAAGTAGATTACCAACTTGGTTATTAATAGACATATTTTTTTTCAAGAATATCACTATCAATTGGTCCATTAATTAATTAAAGGTTTCCATTATACAACCACCTCAAGCAATAACATTTACATCAATTCCTAATCAAAAGTTATTTTGAAAATGATTAAAAGTTAAAATTCAATTTTAGTCATAATCATCATAAATATAAAAAGATGATGTGTAATGACACTATTAATTAATGTTTCTACAAATCTTCCCTCCACCATTCACGACTTGATTAGATATGAAGATAAAAAAAAGAGGGGTTGGAGATGTTAATAAGGTCATAGAATTTGTTTTGAAAAACTAACTCCAAGTTAATTAGAAAGTTCAATAGTAGTTATGAAAGTAAAAGTAGACCAGGTTATGTTGAGATGAATATGATTCTTTCAGAGGTTTCAGATTTAAATTTTGAAGATAAAATCATTTTGGTATGGATCAAGCTTCTCCATGTTAATTAGCCTTACACGTATCAAACATCGGGTGATAAACCAAAAAAACACTTGGATCCTCTAATTGCTTTTATAATATCATGTTAAAAGATTTTACGGTTTAAATGATCAAGTGTCAACCTCTATATGATTCTATCTAATAAAAGGTATATCTCGAATATTTTTTGTTTAATTTATATTAATTATATATTTTGAAAGGGAGTTTTCAATTGAAGCAATGATAAAGTTCTCTATGTGACTTATACGTCATGATTAAAACAGTAAAATCAGTCATTAATGCTTACGTCAGGAAATGCTGCATACAAAATACCCCCTTGAGGTATTGTGATCCTTCCCTAAATCTTACGTGACCGTGAAATAATTCATACACCTCTATATAATATTAATAATTCTATATTTTGATACCAACTAGTTGTAGATGAATAGGTTTATAGACAAATTTCCACCATGTTAGGTAAATGTAGTGCTAGAAGTTGAGATTTCTGACTAAATATTAATCGGTTTGATGAAACTTAGTCTTGAATTAGTGGAATAAGCAATGATGTAAGTATAGTTACTCATTTACTCTATATATATATATATATGAAATTGATTAATCAAACACAAATTGCGTATATTAGCCATAGAAAACACACAAATTGTTAATTCTCCAAACATACATTTCCGATAATACTTCTAATTGGAGTTGACAAAATGGTTTAAACAAATGTGTAACCATCCAATTCGACCCATTAGATATGAGTCGGATAACTGACTTTTTAAAAATGGATCAAATATGAATATTCATATTATTAAATACCCTTGTTATTTTCACGAGTTCTTATTTTCTGAGAGTCTAAGCTTATTTTGACTTTTAAGTTGCGTCTCACGACTCTCACCTAATTATTTCTAAAGCCATGAATAGTATGGCTAGTTAACCTCTTTCCTATCCATGTTAAATATGAGTTGATCAAATATTTTATTCATTTTTTTCTGACACATTTTTAGCGCACCTATATCTCACCCAACCCGTCATTTGCTGCTCCTACGTACTTCTAACTAAAATCATTTTTCCATATATGCAAGTTTCGAAAGCTAAGCCAAACACTTTACTATTTAGATTCAAGATCTAAAGATTGAATCCCTGTCTGATTTGAATTTTACTTTTGGTACTTTTTGCCTTCCATTAACAAATTATAGGCATTTCACACTTAACTAGACATGGCTGGCATCTTTAGATTAACTTTTTAAAAGGCATTTAATCAGTCACTTCATTTCATAAAAAGAGGCTTTTAATCATACTAGAAGCTAATAAGTAGGACAACTAAATTTGTCTCCACAAAGTTATACCTTTCTATTTTGGCATAGTACTGTCTTTTAACTTGACCTTATGTGGTATCTATTCCCTTTAACTTTAGATTTGCACTAATAGACATTTAAACTAGTATAAAATTGAATAAGTAGAGACATGAATTTCTACGTAGGACGCCAGTCGCCAGGTACCCACATTGTTCTGCACAAAGTTATACCTTTCTATTTTTCATTGTAGGGCAGCCTAAAACACAGTATATCATCAATGATGAAAATGTATACAACTCTATTCCGGCCCGGTCCAATGTGAAACGAATTTATCATGAAATCGACTCGATCATATTCATATTGTATGGGGACATAATTATTGATTCTTTGATTCTAGCTTAGCAAAGTTTAGGCAGACCAAGAATTTGCACTTAATGAGTTCAAACTAAGGTCTGCGTACACTCTACCCTCCTCAGACCTCACTTGTGGAATTTCATTGGGTATGTTGTTGAGTTCAAACTCGAAATTCTACCACATCCAATATAATTTGAAGATAAAATTTCAAAATCTATGACCAAACGCTAGCTAATTTACTTGGTTCAAGATCTATTATTTGTACTTATATAGCGAATTTTTTGAACACATACATGCTCTAAACTAGAGCTACCGGGTTCAAACGAACCTGCAACTTCTTCACTAGTTCCTCCCCTATATCAAGTAACAACTATGGGGGGAAAGCCCCCTAAGAACCCATGCTGAGGCTGCAAAATCTGAAACATTGAGTTTAGAAACTTCCCAGAAAAGTAAAATTACTATGCATCAAACAAACAGTTTTCGCAGAGACAAAAAGGAGGAGGAAGATTCACAAACTTATATTTGCTGAAACAAACATCACTTTGCGTTAGATTCTCGAATCCAACATTCTGGGACTATGAAAGATTTGCAACTGCTACATGGTATATAAAGATTTTCCAACACAAACTTGAGTCTTTAATTTCATAGTGTATTTGCAATGACACGTTTCCAACCTGTAATGTACAAAAAGAAACTGAAGAACAAAAATTCTATCCCATCAAGTGTCTACATTGCAGCTACATTTCCAGTTAATGTACAGTTCCCTAAGTAAAGGGACAGCATATTAAGAATAAAAAACTCACAAGTGACGTTTAGAAGAGCTCTCGAGACTAGTAAGTTCTGCTTGTCACGGAAAAATGAATTTTCTAAAGGAGGTGTGACAGATTCACCTGTGTCATCGGAGAGTTTGGCCATCTTAAGGAGTTGGTTATCTAAATCGTGAGAACCAGTAGCTTCTGGAGCCAAGGGGGGCTCTGCACTTTCTGCAGGAGGAGGAGTTTCTGAGTCTCTTTTATCATTTTCTGATGAATCATCAGCATCCTTTCTTCCGTTGTTTGGCTCGTTGGAACTTCCACCACTACCATCCTTTGGAACACCGGGGATCAAGTCAGGTCGAGCTTCAACACCAACACGTCTCAGGTGTAGCTGTTCAAATGAAAATACAACCAAGTACTTAGTTGCAACATATTATTCTATCTTATAAATTACTCAACCTTGAAAGACTCTTCGTAAATAGTATACCTGAATTCTAAAATGAGAAAAGAAGAAAAAAGGAAATGAAAATGATGTTTGGATGAACAAGTAACAAGAAGTAGTTTATACCTGAAGATGAAGATTCACTTCATCAGGCCTTGATAGAAATGGAAAATCACCACCACTTTTCAAGTATGCCCTTCTCGCGCCAGGATACCTTTCACACACTTGATCTTTGAGTGATTGAGGGGTTGCACAATAGTCATTTGTCTTCACACAACAAAAATTACAATGCAATAGGAATCAGCCCATCAGACAATTTCTATTTTAGTGACTTTTGTAAGAAAGAAACTAGCAACATTGCAAAAGGACAATAATATCAACCAATTATGCCTCAATCCCCAAACTAGTTGGGGGGTTAGTTATAAGAATCCCCGACATGCAGCTCTATTCCAATTTTGAACCCATTTCATTCCAACTATTGCCAATTTCTTTTTTAATCAAGACAAGTTAAGAGGATTTTTAGGATGGTCATGAGCTACATACGTATGCTACATCTTTTTGGGGGAAACAAACTCAATCAGTCAATTAACTACAACTCAATTCCAAATACTTGGGCTTTGTTATATGAATCCTCTATACCCATTCAGCTCTGTTCAGGTCCATTTCCCTTGGAGTAAAGAGTTTCTTTGCGCTCGTGAAATAACTAGCTTAATCCCTACACTTGTACATACATATATTTGAACTTACTTTTACATGCAAAATAATTTTAACGATGACAATCAACTAGTTGATCCGAACTAAAAGTAAATGCTGAAATTATGTGGTAAGGTCTTCGATCAAACATTCCTATCCCACTAGGTGCGGAAGAAGTAAGTGGACCTCTCCTTTCTAAAGAGAAAAATGTCAATTAGTGAGAAAAGATTACAAATAATAGTGAATGGAGAATTTCTTGATGCCTAGTAAGTAGTTGGTTTCCTTATTTTGATGATTAGTGAAGAGGTGAAAGACCAAAATCTCTACACCAAGAGCTACAGACTTCCCAAGGTCAAAATTTATACTCAGCAGTCTGTTTCCAAGCAAGAAATGATCGTCTTGGTTATCATGACTTTTGAAATAAGCAAGTCTCGGGGAAAGTAAAAAAACAAGTGACATCGCAAGAGCAACAGAATGCAGTTGTATCCAGTTAACTTAAATGATTAATGTCCTAAAATTCCAGTGTGGAAAGATATAAATAAGTACATGGTGTACTAACAGTATGATGTAGTCAAAATATATTTGTGTCGACTTATAGTCAATACACTTGTAAAACCAAAATAATGAGAAAGTTGAGGCATGTTGACTACGCATAAACAATTTATTTATTATAAAAAAAATTCAGAAAACAACTTTGCAGATTAAACACATACATCCATTAAAGTGATGGAAGAATCTGGAAGAAGAAGAGGTCCAACTGATGCAGCATCAGCTGTTAATGTCAATCTGGAAGCCAAGTCTTCTCTTGAGAGTGTCTCAACCTGCATCCAAATCGAATTCACAAGTTATGAGAATAAGTGAGTCAACTTTTTCTATAAGCAAATAGCTGTGGTATCGAAAACATGGTGAATATGCGATGGTCTAGTTTATCAGTTGAACAACTGAAAGAAAATGTACAATTAAGAATAACACAATTAGAGGACTATCGAAAACAAAAAACTAAGACCAGTTACAATTTGAACAGGGTACAGCAATGAAACATACAACAAAGATAAATGAGTAGCATTCCAAGATATTGTCATCAAGTATCTCATGGTGAGATAGTAGCATATGAATGCATCACATGTTCTACATGTTAGGCAGCTTGAAGCTACAAATTCAAATTCTAGATAGTCAAAGAAAGCAAGAATTTTACATTAACCAGATCAACTCAAAAGGTAGCAAAAATGACACCATCTGACAGGATGTAATGGAAAATCTGCATCCAATTGATATTCTGGACAAAAAATTAAAAGAGGTGTTGAAAAGTTTTGGGAGAAAGAGAAGGTTAAATATGTTAGAATTGTCTCAAAAGTATTTAACATGCTTCTAGAGCTTTTTCTGATAATGTTTGAAGAAAGAGGAGAAAAAGGTGCAAAATGGAATACCATACAACTGCAATGAACAGTGTATGTTATAAGAACAAGGTCGTTACACTTTTTCTTTATAAAAAAGAAATATGATGCATAAACATCTATCTGGCCAACTCTGAAGCAGCAAAAGAAATATGGAAGAACTATAAGTTCAATATACTGCTAACAGCTGCTTTCTGAAAATAGGAATTTTCCAAACAATTTGTGGTAAGAGTGACATAAAACCGCTGTAATATAACAAAAAACTGAGCTTAACATTACCTGAGAAACAACAAAATCTACAGAGTCTGCAATAAAGGGTTCCTGGGGACTATCACGAATTCCACTTAGCACATGCCGTTTTAGTATA
The DNA here is from genome assembly GCA_029582245.1 of Solanum etuberosum. Taxonomy (NCBI): domain Eukaryota; kingdom Viridiplantae; phylum Streptophyta; class Magnoliopsida; order Solanales; family Solanaceae; genus Solanum; species Solanum etuberosum. Next base: position 9,464 of record JAJONR010002205.1, on the reverse strand, counting down.
AAAGCAGGAGCCCAGCCAACACTGCAGTAGGAAATCAACAATAAAAGAAAAACATCTTTTAAAATTTGAAGAGCTACAGCTAAAATCATAAAAAAAAAAAAAAAAAAAAAAAAGAGATGCAAGAATTATGATGTGGTACATATACAAAAAAATATTAGATCACCTATAGCTTATCAAATAGATGCAGAAGTTGTAAAGTATCAATGCTGATCAGTCATATATGAGCTATAACAGCAATTTAGCAGCTCTTATGATATGCAAAATAAATAAAATGAAAACTTACATGGGAGCCCATGGCATTGAAGCTGAGAAACTAGTGGTCTCCACAAATGTATTTGAAAGTACCAAGGACCTAACACGCCGGGGACGATGCTGAGCAAAAAGTTGTGCTAAGAAGCCTCCAAGGGCTGTTCCATAGAGATGAATCTGCCGTAGGACAAGTTTAATACATCAGTTACTTCCTTTATCATGAACAAAATTATCTCTGCTTTTATTCCAAACAAAAAATTTGAAATGCATGATTCAACACTATAATCAAACCAATATCAAACAAGTGACTGGTCAAAAAAAAAAAAACTTATAGATGTATCTTTATATGCACTTATTTGCATACTCTATCTAAATGCATATACAAATCAAGAAAGTCAATAGGTGCATCTTACTAATTCTAAATTGCTCATCTCCTAGATAAATAAGACTGGTCAGATTGCACACATTACATGATAGCATCCATGGAGGCATATCTCCAAAAAAGGACTTGGATTGAGCTTGTAGGCTAAGGAGATGCTAGACAAGGTTCAAGAACTTCAATGTGAGATCAAGAAGATGTTTATTGCAGTATTATCAAAAGTAAAAAGAAACGCAAAAAAGCTCTAAGGTCGGTTGGAGCTTTAATTGCAAAGCGCAGATAAAGCATGAGCTATAATGAAAAAAGGTGCAAATATAAATATATATAAGCATGAACAACAAATATATGGACAAAGAAATTGAATTTTTTTACGATAAAGTGAAATACCAGTTGTTTAGTGTCGCCACTTCAGGAAATGCTCATTTGCAAGGAAATATTTGTCTTAGAGCCTTTATGATGACACTGAAGCACACATAAGCAAGGCGGAGAGCTCAACTTGTTTTGAGTCTTGCTTTAGGGCTTAAGCGCGTCTTTGATAACACTAGTATGTGAAAAAAGAGCTCGAGACTAGTAGGGGAAGATTTGAGCGCTACACTTATCTCATGATCCAAGTCAAGTCCAAGATGAGGAGGATTTGGGGACACAATGCAGCCAAATACACGCCAAAGAGGAGCCCAAAATACATGCTTCAAAGAGCTAACATACACGCCTATTTAGATGTGTGTTTGACCAAGATGGGCGTGTGGATTCCATGTCATGTGCTACTTCTCTCCTTATTTTGTTGGGTAGTTTTGGAAAGAAGTGTGACATTAATTTTACTTGTTTTCTTGGTCAAAATTTCCTTATTTCTTTGAAAGTTTTTACGTGTTCTTAAGTTTCCTTAGCCAAAGTCTCCTAATTTCTTTTTCTAGTAGGTTTTACTAAATTTCTTTTTCCTAAAGGACTTGTTGCCCAAAGTAGTATTGGATTTGATTTCCTAGCCTTTTTGGGAGGGTGTTGCATGCCCCTTAGCATATATTGGTTTTTTTTTTTTTGTTATTTATAGATACATTTTTGTCAATTGAATTGAGAGGACTTTTCCTTTGCACTCATGTTGTGAGTGCTCTTGAATTTGTCTTCAACCTTCAAGAATCAACTTAAAGGCGGTAAGTTTAATTCCTTCTTAAAACTTAGGTTACTTTTAGGTATTCAAGAAAGGTGACAAGTCTTTGCCTAATGTTGTTCTTGTTACTCTTAAGGGGGACGGGTCCATAACCTATTCTCTTGATTAATTATCTATCAAAGGTGATTAGTTCTTTTAGGTTAATTGTTGTTGTTAGGAATTAATTTATGACTTTACGCTCATCCTGACATTCTAAATTTCTTGATCCAATTTGAATTAAAGAACTCGTTCTTAAATTCGTCTATCTTTATTTTTCCGTTCTTATTATTTCTTTTAGCTTACACACATTCTTACTTTTATTGCTTTAATTCTGGATCCCTAACATGATAGGTATCACTACATACTTAGGCTTACGTTGTAAGGTGCACAAACCAAACTGCAAATTAAGATTGAAATAACAATCAAAGTCTGAACTAGTATAGTTGATTTATTAAACATATATTGATTTATTAAAACTTGATCCCGAATGTGAAATTACTTCTACACATATATTGATTTATTAAAACTTTATCTATAACTCCAAAAATTAAGATTGAAATAGTATTCATGTGCCAAAAAACCAAGCAAACTGATATAGTTGGTTTGGTTTGGTTTTCATAAAAAACTGAACCAAACCGCCCCATGTACACCCCTTGTAGCCATCAAGTAAGCACTGACATAAAGGGAACATACATGATGAACATCAATAGCATCTAGAAACTTCTCAAATGCTTGAATCCACTCGTGGTTGTTCCATGCACGCGGAATATCAACGGAAATTACACGGTAACCCTGAGAAAGTAAACCAGAAAATGTTAACTTCCTTCAATTGAATTTGGGGGTTGTCTTATAGAAAAATTATCCAGCCGCTATATATCGTGGAAAGAGACATATATGCATAGGTTGTAACATGCAAAGAGAACCTTTCAGCCCCTACTAATGGAAATTGTCTTTAGTTAAATCCTGAAATTATGTTGCAAGAGATTCTAACGTCATTTAGAAAATGGAAAATTCTATTTTGCTTTGTGTCATCACTTGACACAATATAAGACCATGTAAATACATTTACCTCGTAAAAAAAAAGAAGAATAAGGTAGTAGTCCATGTAAATACATTTACCTTGTAAAAAGAAAGAGATTAGTTCATGTAGTAAAGAGGGCAAGCCGATGGGGCAAGCGTTATCTATTTCCAAGATTCAGTACAGGCCAGTGCTTTCTCGGATCTTAGTTTGACCAGCAAAATCATTAAACGAAGTGCAACTTCTGTTACAATTCATACACTGCGGTAGTTATCTCTTACACTACTTGATGCATTACTGAGCTTTTATTGGAACATGTTTCCATGTTCTTATCAAAGACCACTTCCATTGTGAATATAATTTTTCATTTGCTGTTGAAAACTTTCCATCAAAGAGCAGAGAGCTCAATCAAATAATTGATTATTGCCGGTAGATCTACATCCAATTCGGGAACTCACATTTAAGTAAGGTCTCAATAAAAAGGAGAGAGAGACAGAGAAAGAATATTCTCAAGTGATACCTTCTAGTGATAATCCTAATCACTAGATATCATTATTATATTCCTTCCATCTGCTTAATGATAGATTTTGAATAAGTTTTAGGCACTACTAAAATGCATATTTTGCTCTAACCTATGTTGCTTAGACTCTTCAAAAATGTCACGCGATACATGTCGCATCCTCCAAAAGAAGTGCATTTTTAGAGGATCTGACACAGGTGCAACCGTGCAACAACATTTTTAGAGAGTCCAAGCAACATAAGTTCTAACACAGTTCTAATCATTTGGAAACCCTCACTGGTACCTTTAACTAATTTTGGAAGTTACCATAGTAAGTAACATGGGAAAGACATAACGGATGCAAGTTTAAGTGATTAACTGATCCTTTACATTCATATATATTTATGAATGGGTGAAACGATTACAACCACATATATGACCCGTTCTTCACTGTCATTATCACTCTCAAAGAAGATACACAAAAATTCAGCAATAACTAGATAAAACAAGCAAAGAATCAGGAGTTTTCCTCATTACCTTCATAGACAATGACATTATCTGCTTGTAATATACATCAGCGGTACCAGCTATGCCAGGGAGGCAAATGAGTGGGGGAACTACTTTCGGGCCAAAATCATAATATCGCCACTGCTTTGATCCAATCTGCACAACAGATCAAAGTGTTAAGAATAATAGTACATTTAACAAGGAGTAGAAGAGTCCATTTATGCATCTCTATTACCTAAATAAAGAATGTCAGTCACCAAAACAGCTGAATTTGTTTGTGAATGAAATACACATTCAAAACTAGATGCCATTGGGTTCAAGGAACACAGTATCATATTTTCACTAGTTGAAACAATAATCAAAGTCAAATGCGTAGAATTGAACATAATCTTTATAATAACTGCAAGGACCTTCAAAAGAGGGCCGAAAGAACTTAAGATCAAGATACAACATCAAATTCAAGAAAGTAGCCATCTTCTTCATCTGAAAAACGAAGGTAGTCTTCCAACTAGCAAAATTATCAATAAGTAAGCAAAAAGAGTAGAATGAAGTGCAGGACCAAACATTTAGTAAGAGAAGAATCTTAATATAAACTTAGATTTGCCATTCCACTGTGATTAGCACGAGAAGTTCTTCGAAATTGATAGAAAACACATAAAACACTCCAACATTATTCACATACAAACTAATCAGACCAACTACAAGATAACAGGTTTTGCAAGAATTCCAAAAAAGTGCAAATTCTATTGAGAGGAATCAATGGAAACTAAATTAATCTGCATAACAGGGAATTTGATAAAGACAGCACTACAATTACCATGATGTCAATTCAGGGCATAGTTGTTTCAGAGTTAAAAATGATAACTATAAGCAACTTAAAGGACTTCAGTTGATCTTTCAGGAGCAAAAGCTCAGTGTTATCCAGTACTCACAGGGAACACACTTCATGTTTTCCATAAACAACAGCTATCATGCCAATTTACTTGTGATACTCCTTGGCCACCTACCAGTCACAACAGATTCAAGCAAAATAGAAAAGAAAAAAAAAACATCACTAACAACTATCCAATTGGGCAAATCACAACATGATCATACATTCAGATTCATAGAAATTCAAGAAAACAAGCAAAACACAATCAAATAGAAAAAAGACACAGACCCATTTGAGAAACCAAACAATTAAACAAAATCAAAGAAACCCCAAATCAGAAAAAACTCAAAATTGATGAAATCAGTCATTACAGGGATCTTATGAAGAGGAACTTGAGACTTGAAGTAGATGTAATCACCAGGAGCCGAAAGGACACCTCCTTTCATAGCCGATATATTCACCTTTCACTGCACATAAACTCCCATCAAAGTTCTTAAATTTGTTCTATAAGAAGAAAAAAACTCATCTTCCTCTCTATTTTGGGTTTTTGGGTCTGTAGAATTTCTTCCTAAAATCAGACAGAGGCGTAATGAGCTGTGTTATGTTGAACGGTGATTAACAATAATGAAACACAAACACGTGGATGGGTCCCTCTTTCTCCCTTGATATGTTTTTAGCCGTACGATTCAAGATTTTAAAAATATTTTTTAAATGATAAAATTAATTTTATTTATATTTAAATAAAATTATTGAAACTAAAAATAAGTAATTGATATGTTTAATGAAAACAATATAGCAATTAATTGTTCTTTAGCTAAAAGGAGTAAAATACCCTTAAAAGTTTTAATCGAGAGAAAATAGTTTGTAACATGTGAAATGATTATATTATATTAGATAATTATAAGTTATTATTATTGTTGACTAGTGGATTTTTATAAAATTATATGTATTTGAAAGTTTGTAATTACAAAATATTTATTTATAAAAAGCATATAGGGGTATACAGCCGCATTATGTTAATAGGATATCTTGTTTATGAACTATAATTTGTTCATTTGATAAGGTTGTATAAGAATTAATTTTTTTTTTATTATTATAATTTTCATAACCGGTAGGGGTTTCATGTTTGAAAAAAATACAAATTATATATTCAAACTAAACTTCAAATTCAGATTAACCTGATTTGAAATCATAATATGAGTCAAATTCAGATTAACCTGATTTGTAATCATAATTTCATATTGCATTCCAAAGAGCTAGTTAATTTTGTCGATGTTTATCTTCCCTTGTAATAAATTGCGTATACGTATATATATATATATATATATAACTAGTAAATGGGTCCGCGCTTCGCGCGATTAGATTATTCTTCTTTAAAATTTATTAGAATAGAACTTTTCTTGTATTTTGATGTTATAGTATTTTTATATAAATCTATTTTCAAGAGTATAGAGGTTATTCAATTGTAGTTTACCATTTGTTTAATTAAAAGAAAAGGCAAAATTACAAATCATAACACTATTTTCTCCTAGTTTACATAATTTCATTTTACAGATTCATTAATTTGCTTTTGAAATTTTACAATGGTCAATTTAGTTTTATCATCTATATGCATGGTTACATAGTGTCTTTAATTAGAGAGTCCAATAAATATTTTTCTCAATTTTCTTCTTTGCAAATTTCGTTAGTATAACACTTTCAATTACTTTCAAAATATTAAATATTTTTTTTAAATAATATATATATATATATATAAAACTAATGTGTTTATCAAGAGCAAAGGTTCTATAATCATATGATATATCAATAAGTAATATGTAGTCATTATGTGTTTTAAAATTAAAATGCAATCTTCCAAAATCCAAATTTCATATATAATACAGTTATGATACAGTTTTGGAAGTGAAGTTGTGCACAAACAAAACATTAAGGATCCTTGAAAAGAGTGAAAGAGAAGTAAGGGATAATGGGAAAAAAGTTCAAAAAAGTATTTTGGTGCGAGAGATTCTATCATTTGGCATTATTATGACAACAACAAAAAAATCATATAAATTTTTAGGCTTGATCTCTTAGAGAAGAAAAGATTTCTTTGGAAAATGTTGTAAAGAAATGTATTCTGTAAAAAGTTATTTGTGAATGTGCAGTAGTTGGATTTATATAAAGTATGTACTAACAAATACTTATAACAATAACTTTACAGAAACATAAACAACAAAGTTTAAAACATGTACTCAAAAACAATAATTAATATCATAAGCATAAATTAATGACTGTAAAAAAACATATCAGGATCTGTAACAATATAATGAAACAGAAAGGAAAAATCGATCCCACTGAATGCACAATGTTTCCTAAAGGAAATCATTCCTCTCTAGTACCCGAGGTTTAAAGAAATAGATCCTCTCAGGATGAAATGATTTTATTCACCAGTGTAATGATACAAAAATAATAGTGTCAGTGAGCCACTCAATAGGAGAAAAGTACACAAACATTTAATTGTGCAGAAGAAGAAAAAGTAGTTCAGAATCAAATATTTAATTGTGCAGAAGAAGAAGAAGTAGTTCAGAATCAAATATTTAATTGTGCAGAAAAAGAAGAAGAAGTTCAGATTTTTCGTTGTTTTAAAATGAGAGGAAACCCCTCTATTTATAGACAACAAAGGGTAGTGTGAACAAATGCTTATTTTGCCTTACCGGAAAGGTCACAATTCTTTGGAGAAGTCACAACTCTTCGGAAAGGTCACAACCTTTCATAAATGTTACAATCTTTTTAAAAAGTCGCAATTTTTCATAAAAGACACAACTTTTAATAAAATTCAACCTTTCATAAAAGTCACAATTTTTCATAAAAGTCGCAATTTTTAATGAAACGGGAAGGCTAATTTTGGAAATAAATAAATTAAAAGGAAATCCTTGTTTGTGGTGGCGCCACGTAGGCGGGCCTAGGGTTCTATTTTATATATATACTAGGCAATTTGTCCGCGCTTCGCGCGTTCATAAATTATTGCATTAAACTTGCGAATAATCTTTTACTTATATCCCTAGATTAAAAATAATGGAAAAATTAAGCTCTTAAAAAAACATAACTCAAGAACCTCTAATGAATGAATTATTTAGGAAATAATAAATCATTGGTTCTTTAATCGACATTAAAAGGAAAATAAAGAAGAAAATAAGAATATATACAAAGGCATTCCGTAAGAAAAAGAATACATTTAAGTTGCATAGATTATACAATTGTGATATATGTCTCAGGAAAAAATTCAAAAATTTGTTAACAAATTCAAAAAAGAAATTATGCTTGAACATGAAAGCAATTATAACTTTTGAACTTGAATAATGAATTCCTTCAATTGATAAGTGAAAACTTTATATCAATGTAAAAATAGATAATATGTAAGCTTATATATAGTACTTTTAAGTTATAGAATTTTATATAGAATATCAAAACATAAATTCTTAAAACTGAGTACCATAATTATTTTCTACACAATGAATATACCTACTATATGTGTATCTGTTCAACATAACTGGAGACAATAACTTTGCAGAAACATAAACAACAGAGTTTAAAACATGTACTGAAAAACAACAATTAATATCATCAGCATAAATTAATGAGTGTATAAAAATATACCAAGATCTGTAACAATAGAATGAAAAAGAAAGGAAAAAATCGAGTCAACTGAATGCACAATGTCTCCTTAAGAAACTTATTCCCCTCTAATACCCGAGGTTTAAAGAAACAGATCCTCTCAGGATGAAACAGTTTTATTCACCAGCTTATTGATACAAAAATAATGGTGTTAGTGAGCCACTCAATAGGAGTAAAGTACACGAATATTTAATTGTGCAGAAGAAGTAATAGTAGTTTAGAATTTTCGTTGTTTTAAAATGAGAGGAAATCCCTCTATTTATAGACAACAAAGGGTAGTGTGAACAAATGCTTATTGTGCCTTATCGGAAAAGTTACAATTCTTTGAAAAAGTCACAATCCTTTAGAAAGGTCACAACCTTTCATAAACTTCACAACTTTTCATAAAAGTCGCATATTTTCATAAAAGTCACAACTTTTCACGAAAGAGGAAGGCTAGTTTTGAAAATAAATAAATTAAAAGAAAATCCTGATTTGTGGTGGCGCCACGTAGGCGGACCTAAGTTTTCTTTTACATATATATATATATGATATATGATATGATTAATCATTTTTTAAGTTATGAAATGTGGTATTTTCTTTTCCTTTTTTTTTCTCATGCTTTTTGGAGGTGGAAATATTGTTTTGATTTTGGTTTCCAATGTTTTTCTTTGTTTTTATTATAATATAATTGATGTCCTCCACTAACTTATGCAATAATATTCGATATTGAAATCTTCAATATTGCAATTTATGGACTTGGATGTGAGGCTAGGAATAAAGTCGGCTTAAATAGTGAAATTAGCTTAAATTCGAATAGTCAAACTTGAAAATGAATACCAAACATCGGACGAAAGCAACACAAAAATAAGATCAAAAGCTGTCTAGAACTTTGGTCTAGAATAGAAATGAGTAAAATATTAAAAAATCTGCATATTGACCAAGTTTAATTAGGGGACAAGAAGTTTACGGCAATTATAATGTTTCATTTTCACCCCAATTGATAATTCCAGATGACAATTGAAATTCCAAAGTATGCAATAACTGACATTTACAATGAAAAATCTGGCGATTAGTTCATAAATCATAAGCACGTGAACGTCGAACCCAATGATTTGTTCATGCTCGGGAGCTTAAGTCAACTCCAAAAGCTAACTCATGAGACGA